>PVKM010009224.1:11932-37446 GCA_004027735.1 Carollia perspicillata | reverse complement strand
TGAAGCTCTAGTCTTAGAACTTACCGGTTGCTTTTTCATATCTTTTAGCTTCTAGAATGAAAATGATTCCTTGTTGTGGAAAGAAAGGCTGACTTTTTCAAATGCATCAAATCAATCCAAGATGTTCCCCAGAGCAGAAGGCTCAGGGACAGCTGAGCCTCAGATGGCCAGCTCTACCTCTATGAAAGCTGTCTGTAATAAAGACAGAACCATTGTGGCCTTAGCTGCCTAGCAATTCCCACCATCCGGGACCTACTTCTTCCCTGCAGCTAGTCGACAGGGGACAATTATTGTGAAATTATGGCAGTGATTTGGAACAAGGGTTGATAGGGAGATTTTGTTTCCAGAAACATATAGCTTGTTAGAATCCTAGTTCAGTCTTCAAGATGTTGGATGGCTTATCACCTTCTCTCCCAGGGACAGGCTGACCCTGTGTGGTGTGTTCCTCACTAGTAGTCCTCGGGTAGATATGTTTAATTTTCCTGAGCCTCACCTTTTGCAGGTGGAACTGCTATCTTATAGTGGTTTTAATATAATTGTCATGTTTTAAATTGTAGCAATATTCTTGTCATTGCTTTGAATGACAAAAATTGTCATTCAAACCCAGAAAGTACAACGTTTAGTCTCTTTAATTTGGTACATGGATATTGCATTTCCTCCCGTGAGAGGATAAGAATATCCAAATGTCAGATAATTAAGTGTTGGCGAGGAAGTGGAAATTGGAACCCTTTTACATTTCATACATTGTTGATGGGAATGTCAAATGGTGCAGCCACTTGAGAAAACAGTCTAGCAGTTCCTCAAAGTGTTAAACATAGTTACCATACAATCCAGTAATTTTATTCCTAGTATACACACAAGAGAATTTAAAATGCATTTACAGAAGCTCTTATGCAAATATTCAATCTTCATAGCCTAAATTGGAAATAATCCAAATGTCCACCAACTGACAAATGGGTAAATAACATGTGGTATATTCATACCACAGAATATCATTAGCAATAAAAATGAATGAAGTGCTGACATAAGCTACAGCTTGGATAAACCTTGAAAATATACAAAATCAAAGGAAGTCAATCCCAAAGGACCTTCCATTATAACTCCATTTATATGAAATGTCCAGAACAGGCACATTTATAAAGACAGATAGTAGATTAAGGGTTGCCTAGGGTTATAGGGGGACAAGGGGAAATTAGGCGGTGATAGCTAAAGGTGGTGGGATTTCTTTTTTGGGGATAACAAAATGTTCTAAAATAGATTGTGGCAATACACGCACAACTCTGTGAATATACTAAAAGCCACTGAATTGCATAATTTAAATGGATAAACCATATGATGTGAATTCATTTCAGAAAGATGTTTTTAAAAATCCAATCTCAATACAAATTCAAGTATAGTCACAGACTTGAAATTTCAGGAAAAATGCCTTAAAATCTGGAGGAAAATATTGTAATAAAATTACTTTAAATAATCAATTCTGGTATATTAATTTGAACTACAAAGCATCTCCTAACACTGATAAATACAATTCTCTACACCAAGTCAACTAAATTATCAGTTGCAACATGTTATCACAAAGTATTCACCAGAAAGAAACACTACTTAAAGATCCACATTCTATGGGAGTTTGTCATTCACCCATGGAACAGTGCCTATTCTCAAATGGCTAGTTTCCTTACATTCTTCAGGAATGCGACTCTCAATATTTAATAAAAAATAACCACATTCAAACAGAAGTTCATAATACTGTGTAAGAACACAGCTTTTTCGTCATCCTGTGCTTCTGCAGACATATCAATATAAACCTTAGTATACTTATGACATAAGTGAAGATATCATCTTTTGCCTCTCTGTCACTAAAACAGGCAGCCAGAGGTAACAAGAGAGGGTAAAACTTAAGACTGTAGGAGCATTAAGAAGATGAGAACACAGGTTGTTCTTCAGCAGTTAGTCTTCAGAAAATTTGGTCCAGGAAGTCAAGAATTGAACGCTGGTCAGAAAGCCTACATACAGAGACCATGTGAACCACTTAGAGGTAGGGTTTTATTGGTTTCTGGACCCATCACTGTAACTCTCCCAACCTGTATCAGCCAACCACCCCAAGCCTATCTCTAGTTCTGCAGTTTCATCCTGACCATAGCGAAAGAGACCTAGTTTACCAAACCATATGTAAACACAGAGGGTTTATCCTTCAAGCAAAAATAGAAAAACACTTTTTCCTAGGGGAGGTGAAAAGATGATCATGGTGTGCATTACCTGTGTACAAGGCCAATTCTCAAAATTTTAGAAAGGTTGAGCTGGTTAACAACAGCATGTTGGTTGTTTGAAATTGCCTTGGTAGAGAAGTTAGCAAATCCTACAAATTGTTGAACATTTACCAGTGCACCACAGGCTGACAGTGGATGCCTCTGAAACATGTCTAGCAAGCTTGACATTTTATTAAATGTAAATATAGCAAATGTCCACCTCCTATGCCCACTCACCAATGTCATTTTCAGAGATAATGTATTTGAAGTGATAACACTTAGATTAATATTTACTTTCTTTTAGTCAAGTATTCAAGTATAGCTTCAAAAGCTATGTAATATTTTATATAAAAATGTCAAGCTATATGTATTCTGCTACTTGCATTATTTGCTCAATATTGAGACATCCATGTTGATACATACAGCTCTAGATAATTTTTGTTGTTTTACTACATAAGCAACTCATTTCCTGTTGAATATTGTAGGTAGTTAGGTTTTCAAAAAGATATTATAAAGGCTACTTACTGCAAAATTCATGTCCCAATAGGGAAGCAAATTTTTAACTTTGCACTCCCCAATTTTAGGGACATTAGGCATATTTCCCTCACGTTTTATTGGACTTTCCTCTTGTGTAAATTTTCTATATCCTTTTAGATAATATTTTGTTTATGCTATTAGTCGTCCCACTTTCACCCTTACCCTCCTCCACCCAGCCTGCCCCCCACATCCATAGTGAATCCCCATACTGTTGTCCACGTGTCTTCCATGTATGTTCTTTGACCAGCCCCTTCACCTTCTTTCAGTTAGTCCCCACCTCTCCACTCCCCTCTTACAGCTGTCAGTCTATTCCATGATTTCATGTCTCTGGTTCTATTTTGCTCATTAGTTTATTTTGTTCGTTAGATTCCTTTTATAAGTGAGATCATGTATTTGTCTTTCACTGACTGACTTCTTTCACTTTGCATAATAGTCTCCAGTTCCAACCATGCTGTCTCAAGAGGCAGTTATTCCTCGTTTGTTCTGCTGCATAGTATTCCATCACGTAAAGGTACCACTTTTTAATCCATTCATCTACTGATGGGCACTTAGGCTGTTTCCAAATCTTGGCTATTGCGAATAATGCTGCTATGAACACAGAGTGCATAAATTCTTTTTAACTGGTGTTTTGGGATTCTTAGGGTAGCTAGGTCAGAAGGAAGTTTCATTTTTAACTTTTTGAGGAAATTCCTTAATGTTTTCCACATTGGCTGAACCTGTCTGCATTCCCACCAACAGTGCACTAGGGTTCCCTTTTTGCCACATGCTTGCCAGCACTTGTTGATTTATTAACGGTAGCGATTTTGGCAGGCGTGAGGTGGTATCTCATTATGGTTTTAATTTGCAGCTCTTTGATGGCTAGTGTTGTTGAACATCTTTTCATATGTCTATGGGTTATCTGCATGTCCTCCTTGGAAAAGTGTCTATTTAGGTTCTTTGCCTATTTCTTAATTGGACTGTTTGTATTCCTGGTATTTAGTCATGTGAATTCTTTATATATTTTGGAGATTAAACCTTTGTCTGATGAGGTGTTGCCAAATACGTTTGTCCCATATAGTCGGTTCCCTTTTCATTTTGTTTCTTTAGCTGTGCCGAAGTTTAATTTGATATAGTCACATTTGTTTATTTTTTCCTTTATTTCCATTGCCCTAGGAGATCTATTGGCAAAAATATTGCTATGTGAAATATCTGAAATTTTACTGCCTATGTCTTCCACTAGGATTTTTGTGGTATCATGACTTAGTCTTTTACCCATTTTGAGTTTATTCTGATGTAAGTTGGTGGTCTTACTTCTATTGGATCTCTTAATAATTTAAAGGCATATACCTTACAGATATTGCACGTTTGGTTCCAGACCACCACAATAAAGTCAGTTGTAATCTTTTTGTCAGTGGAGGTTCTTGCCTTCATTTTGTAAAAAACATAGCATCTGTGAAATGCAATAAAGAGAAGCACAATAAAATGAAGTTATTCTGTATTTTGTATATTGATCCTTTGTCTTATGCTATCTCTTCCCAGTCAGTAGACTGCCAAAACAATTTTTGTTTAAACAATGGCATTACAGTGTTATCTCAGTGGCTAGCAAAATATGGCCTGTGAGCCAAATCTAGCCTTCTGCCCATTTTCTGTAGTTTTGCTGAGATACCCATTGGCTTAACAATTGTCTACACATGATTTAAGCAAGAGCTGAATAATTGAGACAGATACCCTATGGCACAGGTGGCAAATACAAGGCCTGTGGGCTGAATCTGGCCTGGCACCTTGTTTCAACCTAGTGGCAACGCTGAGCTCTCGCTTAACTGTTAAGGAGCAGTTACATTTATACAGTCCTAAAATCACATTTGGCCCTTTGAAGGCAACTGCAAGGCTGATGTAGCTCCCTGGTGAAAATGAGTTTGACACCCCTGCCCTATGGCCTACAACAGCAGTTTTCAACCTTTTTCATTTCACTGCACAAATGAATTACTGAAATTCTGTGGTACACTAAAAATATGTATTTCCTGCCAGTGTGACAAAAAAAATATATACACATTAAAATATTTTATTTATTTTTAGAGGAGAAAGGAAGAGAAGGAAACATCAATGTGCAGTTGCCCCCTACCGGGACCACAACCCAGGAATACATCCTGACTGGAATCAAATCAGCGACTCTTTGGTTCAAAGACCGGCACTCAATCCACTGAGCCACACCAGCCAGGGCAAAATAGGTATACTTTTGATTCATTCACACAGGATGGCTACTGTGTTGGCTGTTATTTTTTAATTTGACAATTTAAGGGAAATGAGGTCCCTGACTAGTCAGGTATTGCATTCTTTAAAAATTCTTGGGCACACTGGCTGAAAATCACCACCCTACATCTAAAATACTATCTGGCTTTTTAGAGTGAGCTTGGTGACTTCTAGTCTACTGTGTAAGTAATTTATTTAACCATTCCTCACACAGGGTGGTTTCCCTTTTCATTAAGAAATGTTCATTAGATTCCACATAGGAATGAAATCCTATTTGTCTTTCGCTGACTGGCTTATTTCACTTAGCATAATGCACTCCAGTTCCATCCATACTCTCAAGTCCATCTATATGGCTGAGTAGTATTCCACTGTGTAAATCTCCTGTGGTTGTTTGGTACCCATTCATCTACTGATTGACACTTGGGCTGCTTCCATTATCTTGACAATTGTAAATAATGTTGCAATGAACAGGGATGCTTATGTTTTTTTGAATTTAGTGTTTTGGGGCAGCTGTGGGGGTGGTGGGGGAGATTAGGGGATAGAGATATTAGGCAAAAAGGAAAAAGGACTCATGGATATGTACAACAAACAGTGTGGTGGTTGCTGGAGGGAGGGGAGTATAAGGGGATTAAATAGTAATGGAAAAAATACAATAAAATGTTTTAAAATTGAAAAAAAATCATTTAACATAAATAAAAAGGTGATGAACTTCTTTGACTAAATTTGACTTTTTTCTCTTGAACTCTCAAATGAAATCCTGAATCAAGGCACAAAAAAAAAAAAACATGTTAAGGCTTTTGAGATATCCTTACAAATTGCTTCAGCTTCCCATCAACCTACTCCAAACTGTCTACCTACATAGCAATAAGCACTATTCAAAAATTACTTGATTAAAAATGCACTGTATGAAAACCACAGGAATATAATCTCCTCTGCTTTTAATATCTTACGATGTTTGTTATCTCATGAGTAAGTTCTCCCACTTTTTTTTCTTTTCTAAAAAACTGATAAATCTGCTACAGCCTCTTCTTCAGAATGAACATTAAAGCCAATTTACCAGTATAAGAACACAGGGTTCTTGGAAATACACTTGCCTCTAAATTCCAGCTCTGCCAATTAAAAAATGTGGGACTTTGGCAGTTACCTAACCTCGCTGGGCATATTTTCTTTCTGAAAACAGAAAACACCATCTGCTACACAAAATTGTTCTGAGGGATAAAAGAAATAACATGTAAAGGGCTTACAGAACCTGGCTCTGAGTAAAATAAACACTCCACCTAATGTTTGTCAAACAAGGTAGCTGTTAATACTGTCAACTAAAAAATCTTTCTGGCAACTGCATTTATCTATAATCAGAAAAACCTGGCACAGAAAATTCATCAAGCTAATGGTATTAAATAAATTGGGAGAATTCATTTATCTACCAGCAATTTTCAACCTTTTTCATCTCATGGTACACATTAATTTCTAAAATTCTTCAACACACCAAAAAATATAGTACTCTTTGCCAATCTGATTAAAAAATAGGTATAATTTTGGTTCATTCATACCAGATGGCTATTGTTGTGTTGGCTGTTGTCATTTTTTGACAATCTAAGAGAAAAGAGGTCAGTGCCCCTGACTAAATAGTCAGGAATTGCGTATTTTAAAAACTCTGTGACATATTGGTTAAAAACTGCCGATCTACATTGCTCAGTCTTCCCACTGTAGAATATAGTACTATTACTGACTTTGACTCAAGAATTTAAAAGTTAGAATTAATTTTGCCATGGTTCCATAAATGCTGAATGAGGGAAAAATTACAAAGATCTAGAAAACATGAAAAATCTTTCCTCTTCTTGCAGATTCACAATGCATATTGTCTTTTTAAATCCTCACCCAAGGATGTTTGTTGATTTTAGAAAGGGAGAAACATTGATTGGTTGCCTCCTGCACATGCCCTGACTGGAGAATGAACCAGTAACCTAGGTGTGCCCTTCACCTGGAATTGAACATTTTGGTCTAGGGATGATGCTTCAACTAACTGAGCCAGCAGGCCAGGGCTTTATTATATTTTAGATAAAATAGCTGTAGTTACTCATGTGTAACTCTTAACAGCTAATCACACTAAATATCAGCAGTTCATCAAATCTTAAAGACATCAATTTTTAGATGCACTTATCATTTTTTAAGATTTTATTTATTTATCTTTAGAGGGGAAGGGGAGAGGGAAGGAGAGAAATATCAATGTATGGTTGCCTCTCATGTGTTCCCTGCTGGGAAATGGCCTGCAGCCCAGGCATGTGCCCTGAATGGGAATCGAACTGCGATCCTTTGGTTTGCAGGTCTGTGCTCAATCCACTGAGCTACACCAGCCAGGGCTAGATGCACTTATTATTTTATGTACTAAGAAGCTTGTTGATTTGACAACCAATCTAAATTTATCCCCTTTATGATGCAACTTAATTTAAGACATTAAAACACATTTAAGAAATCCACCTTAGTATTCCTTCACTATAGTTAACAAAATATATAAAATACTTTGGTATAATCTTACCAAAATGTTATGTATGGCCAATCCTCATTATTCAGGGAATCTGTATTTCAAGTCATCTACTTGCTACATTTGTAACTCCAATACTATTTGTAACATCAATACTCATGGTGCCTTTGTGGCCATGCATGGGACATCCATACATGGTACAGCAAAGTCTGTCACCTGACATGTATGTTCCCAGCCGAGACTGAAGAAATTCTGCCTTGCTTCAGCTCTCGTACTGTAAACAAATGTTCTTTTCATGGTCTATTTAGTGTCACATTTTAAATATTTTTGTTTGTGATTTTGTTGTTTAAAATGGCCCATAAGCATAGTGCTTAAGCATGCACAAGACTCTTGTGTGCCTTTTGGAGAAATACACCTGTTAGAAAAGCTTCATTCAAGCATGAGTTACAGTGCTGTTGGCTGTGAATTCTCTCTAAGTGAAAACAAGATATACATGAAATAGTGTGTCTTTAACAGAAACACATAAAACACGGTACAGATGATATGTACTGATCAGTTGATGAAAATGTGACCAGAGACTCATAGTTATCTAACCCTGTATTTTCCCTGGGAACACAGGTTCAGTATTCACTGACTCAGGGTTTGCAGCAACTTTACAGAACATAACTACCATGAATAACAAGAATGTATTGCATTTGACATCTGGAACCTTTGCTAGTATTATCCTTACCCAAAATATAAAACATACACTTTAATGTTTTATTGAGAGAAAAAGTTGGTTCAGACAAATGTAATACTACCATGTTCCTACACAATAACAGTAAATATTGCAAACTTCACTTCCTTTTCAAAAGTATGCCCCCTTAATTTTTTGGAACCACAAGAATTTTCCCATTAAATAATAAAGACCAATATCAGACATACTTTTTTGTTGTTGTTTTAATTGTATGTCTCTAGAAAATATCTGCTGTTAAGATGGTTTTTCTTCTTCATGTTAAAGACGAATCTTCCAGTGTAGGCTTTTTAGAAATAAGCGCTGTATCTTACTAAATGTCATTCCAACAGTATAATTGTATAAATTGTGACTGATGACTATATTAATACATTTCAAAATATTAAGCCATCTTTGTATAATGAACATAATTATAATAGAAATCTGGTTTTCTATTATTTTACTTATGGTTTTCTTCTCAAATACATAATAAATTTCTTTAGGAAAACTAAATCTCACAAAATCTTAAGCTTTAAAAGATATCACATGTGTACAAAATGCAGCAGGACTAAGATCCTTACATACTTTTTTTGGGGGGGAATTGAGGCCAGCGAAGCATATTAAAGCCTGGTATGTTTTCTATACAGTGAGCTTCCTTTATAGCCAATAATGGCAATCAATTCAAACAACTTTTTCTTCATATAATTTCTTTTCAAATAAAAATGAAATAACATCTAGTGGAATAAATGCAATCTAGTAACCACTACGATTTAATCTCACATTTAACCTATGTTACTAGTCTGGTTTCACGCTGTAAACATCTAGACATTAAAACGCACAAAATAAAATCAGTTAAATACCTTTGACATTATGTTGGTATACGACTTAAAATCAAAATGAGAAGCCAATACACACTGCTTTTAAAACAGACAATATTAAGTACTCTTCACCAGAGTTGCTGCAATTTGCAGTATGTATCAATGTTTAATTTTGCTTCCCTTTTAGCCTATAAGGTCCATGAGGGCAGGAGTCAACTTATGTTTGTTCACCTATGCCAGGTCTTTTGTTTGTTCCCTTTAAATCTCCTCTCAATCCTGCTGATTCATTGGGCTCCCTTGCCCTTTGCTTAAATTCAGTAATAGGAACACCAATAGATCAGTGGGTGGGAAAGACTGAAACACATATTCACATACCACACACAAATGCTCTTGCTATCTTTCAATTTACAGGGCCTAAAACCTTTTTAGTCTTTGCAGAGACTTTCCTCATTTAAAACACAAAACTCCACAAGCATCACTTAAGTGAAAATATAAACTTAATTCCTCCAAATCCTCAAAGTTAGGTTTTTTTCCTTAGCATATAAACAAGTGGTGGTAAGCTTTACAAGGAACTGTATAAATTGAGAAGTACTATTCTCTAATCTTAACTAATTAAAACAACTTTTAAAAAGTCCTTATTAACTACTACAAAGAAACCAGTTTTGCCATCACAAAAAATAGGTCTCTTTCCTTTTGTTCTTAAACAACTTCTTCTAAAAGTACTCCATACAGGAGCCACTGACAGGTCCATGCCACACTGACACATTTCAACTTAGTGAACGTTATCTGAAGTTTCAACTCAGGAGAATGTAAAGGTATACTTTGAGAAACTATTGAAAAAAAAAAAAAAACACCAAAAAAATTCATCACAACAAAACCAATGAAAATGACTATCACCTTTTACTAAGTACCCAAGTCTCCATGGAGTAAAACTCAGGAAAGGAGAATCAGTTTTGGACCCCATTCCACAGGACTTCAGCTTCTGAATTAACAAACAAACGAAAATCATTTTACCTGTCATGTTTAATAGAGTGAAGTCAAAGTAAAGCAAACAAAATAATTATTCTGGGACCGCCATGTAATAATAGTCAGCTATTACTGTGTTAATGTCATGAATATATATGAACTATTAAAACTACACTTGAAAAAAAACAAAAAACAAAACAAACTACACTTGATATAGTCACTAGACAGCTGGCCTACATTTAAGTTTATTAAAAACTGACATAAACAAACAAAACCTTTACAAATAGTATCTCACTGCTCATATCACTTTGAAACAGTAACCTTGAGAGACATTATCGCCTAGGACCCCCTCTTCCTCTGCCCCGGCCACGTCCTCTTCCTCTTCCTCGGCCTCGGCCTCTTCCTGCAACTGAGGAAAGAGAAAAATAAGGCAAGGTAAATTCTCTTCTGTGCTGATGTTACCTGGCCACTTCAAACAGTACCTGCAATTAAGAAAACTAACCTGGCTTGTCTCAACTGTAACCTCACAGTCACCCTTCCCAACATATTATCACGCAGAACCAAGAACTGCTGGCCTACAAAGACACTTTATTATAATATTTGTTTGTCTAAATATATTTAATAAAAAATTCACCCAGTTTCAAAATATTTTTCTTTGTGTCATGTCTCAAATTCATAACAAAATGAAATGCAAATTACTTCAATCTCATAAAGATGGAAGAGATATCATATCAGTGGAACAGAACATGAATACCACATGCCAGACGTTTTGTTGATTAAAATCCAAGCAAGTCAGTTCAAGGCCAAGAAGTTTAGAAATGTATTATATCAAGTAACAACCTCATGACTCTTCAAAATCTTAAGTCATTTGATCCAATCATAACCTAGTACTTTAATCCACATAGCATTGTCCTTGTCACACCTGGTCATTCCTAACTTTACTTATCAGTGACAGAAAACTTATGTCCAAATAAACTTAATTTCATCTTGGACAGCTATAAATGTCTGAAAAATCATGACATGGAGTCAAGTCAGTCACATTCTACATTTTTAGCTATTATTTTCAGTTTTACTATGCAAAGAAATACAAAGAAGTCAAGGGCTTCTGTTAAAACAAGGAAGATTAACCACACATCCTTAATTTCTTCTGAAACACTATTCATGATAAAAATGGTAGATACCTAATAAAGACCAAAAAGAGACAAAAAATAAAAAAAAATAAAGCAGAGAAAATACAGTGGTTGAAAGAGTTCAACAAATTTTTAAGTTAGAAAATAGTCTAAAACAGTATATGTTCAGTAAAGAAAGAATAACTTTCAAGAGACATTGGGACACTGGGAACCAAGGGTAAGATAAGGACACTGGGCTGAAAACAGGAAAAAAAGGTTGACAATTCTTATGTGGAGCCATAGATTGTCCAGTCCTCTTCCCCACCTTGCAAAAGTAATGATTATTTCCCTAACAAGCAGGTAGGGGAAAAAAGTGAAATGAACCTAAAGACACAAAAACAAAAAGGCTTCATGTTTGAAAATACTTGCAAGGTGGATAGCAGCAGAGACATACAGCTGATGGGAAAGAAGAGGGGTATTAAGTCAGTGTTTTTTTAAATTATAGGCTGTAACCTGAAATTTTTCTTAAAGAGAATAGGTTAGTAACCTTAAGAGAATTTGCATGTATTAAAGCTAAATCACTGTTCCCCAAACTTTTTAGTAATTCGTATAAGTGGGTTATGACGCAAGGTATTATTTTTTAGTGTGAGTGGAAGGAAAAAAGGTCTCAAAATCATTACATTAAGTGACTGTCTACAAAATACCCAGTCCCTTTCTCTTTCCTGTTCTTATAATGCTGGCTGTCAGTTATGTGTCTCCCATGGTAAGTAACTGGAATCTTTTTGTAAGAAAACCAGCTCCAAAAAAGACTTTCATATACTGAATTTTGAGTGTCTTCAGTGTAGAGGCCAACTCACTTCTTAACTACCCTACAATGATAACCTACCAGCTGAGGAGTCCAGCCTCCCTTCCTTCCCAGAACTACTCTTTTTGGTTCCTTGCCAAATAACAGATGGCCAAAGAGCAAGTAGGGCCTTTATTATAAAGACCAAAAACAAAGAGACCAAATAAAGAAAGAAAATAAACAATGTCAAATACATGATTAAATGTAAAAACATATCCCTAAAACGACAGAATCCTATGAGAAGTATCAGAGAACAATGAGGCTTAAAAATTAAGTATACTGGAAAATGAGGCCAAGGAAATTTCTCAGAAAACAGAACAAAGAGAAAAATAAGAAAATATATCCATACTGAAATGGCCCACCAAGTACCCAGAACAACAAATTGAAGGGAAAAAAAGGAGGAAAAGCAAAGATCCTACATCAAGTCATTAAGAAATTTCAGAAGACTAGGAATAAAGAGCCAATCTCCAAATCTTCCAAAGTATGTATGAGGTGGGAAACAAGGCCATTGACAAATGTACCAGAAGAATGGCATCCATGTTTTTAATAACACCAGCAACAATAATAAATACTATATGCATTCATGGCAAGTACAGACAAAGACAAAAACAAAACAAAAGAAACCCTGAGTTGTTTGCAAATGCTTCCAGTTTATATAGTGGACTAGAGTATAAATAAATTAAAAAAAAAAATGTTTATAATCCTTCAAACTTACCAGCTTCTCTTTTCTTAGATTTCACCTTCGGTTCAACATCCACAAGTAGTGTATCCAGAGGTAAGCTGTCTGGCAGAATAAAATATCGAATGTTATTTCCTCGAATACTCAGTGTTTCCAGCTGTACAGGTTCTCGGTTCTTCAGGGTCATTTTCACAGCTTTAAGGTGAGTATTCATGCTGACATCTACACCTGGAGGAAAAAAACAGAGCAATTATTAACACCATGAAGAAGACAACCAATTAATACATCAAGTCATAGTGTACACCATATTACAAAAGTACTTTTCTGCTACAGTGCAAGTATCTACAATATAATTATGTCAACTGGTAAACGGGGGATACTGTTAGAACAAATCCGAAGTCTTTCCTCTACACAGATGTTCACTATCATGTTAGAATTGCTTACAGAAGTGAATGCAGTAAGCAGTGGAGAAACCCTGGTACATGTCTATTCCCATTGTCCCCATGTATCCTCAGACCCTCAGGAAATGCTTACTGCATGCTTCTCCCACTGTCTCCATCACTTCCTTACATCTTGTTCTACTGAACTACCTTCATTTTTCCTTTAAGCATAAAGTCCTATATGCAGAGTACTATTTTTTCTTATTACAAGAAATGTAACGTGTCTTTTAAAGTGTTTTTTAAAATGAGCATTACTGTTTTTTTGTTAACACTCTGATTACCAAAGCTGCACAGGTTTTGAGTGGCATACCTCAAACTATTTTTCCATTAGTCATTTTTAGTATGATATTTTATAAAATAAAAAGCAAGGTTTTCTAGGATGACTATATAGCAGAACAGGAACACTCAATTATTGGAGCCCTTACCAGTACATCTAAACAAACAGGATAACTAAAGATCTAGTAAACCTCTGTCCCTAACTAGAAAGTTAAGGTTAAACACCATAAATTCTCTCAACTGTCCCAATATTCCATCTCAAATTCCCTAATTATTACTAATATTTTCCTCCCTCATTCCAGTCATAGAAGAGGTCCTCTCTCTTCCCAAATTAACATACTTTTGATACATTCTATCTCCTTGGGGACTTTGGTCCATCAGCAGAAAGGGGAAAAAAATAAGACTTATAAGCTCTGTGTTCTAGGAACTGCATTATAAAACATTTTAATTTAATCCTCAAATTCCCTATGGGTAGATAGTCTGATTATCCCTACTATGAAAACTAAAATATATATTCATAAAGGATACAAGAAGATTGTACTGGTGGTTGTCAGTGGAAGTGGGAATTAGATCTTTCACTAGATTTTGCTCCAAATAACTTTACCCCCTCCCGACATCACTTATTAAGTGCCTACTATGTTAAGCAAACTTTGCATTACATTACGTTTTTTGTATGTGTGCTATCACTAGATTTTGAGTCCCTAAAAAAACCAGACCTCAGGAAAAAGCAGACAAAACCTTATGCTGTATTGGTTTCCTTTCAGTGACTGGTGTTGCCAAGTTCTAGTATACTCACGAATACTGTAAATTTAATCCAGTATGTTTTCTTTGTTTACTCAGATGCTTGGTCTATGTATTTTATTAAAATTTTTATTAATTGTGCTATTACAGTTGCCCAGAATTTTCCCCCTTTGTTCCCCTCTACCCAGCACTCCCTACTCCCCCAGGCCAATCCCCTGCACCACTGTTCATGCCCACGGGTCATGCGTGTAAGTTCTTTGTCTACTCCATTTCCTATGCTGTACTTTATATCCCCATGGCTATTCTGTAACTACCTATTTGTACTTCTTAATCCCCTCACCTCTTCACCCATTCCCCCATTCTCAACTGACAACCATCAAAATTCTTTTCATATCCATGATTCTCTGTTGTTTGCTTAGTTTTTTAGATCAAATTGTTGATAAATATGTATTTATCACCATTTTAATGTTCATAGTTTTGATCTTACTTTTCTTAAATAAGTCCCTTTAACATTTCATATAATAATGGTTTAGTGATGATGAACTCCTTTAGTTTTTTCTTGTCTGGGAAGCTCTTTATCTGCTCTCCAATTTTAAATGATATCTTTGTTGGATAAAGCAATCTTGGATGTAGGTCCCTGCTTTTCATGACTTTGAATATTTCTTACCAGTCCCTTCAAGCCTGTAGTTTCTTTTGAGGAATCTGCTGATAGTCTTCAAAATTGGGACTCTCTGTGCTTTCTGGACTTCCAGGTCTATTTCCTTCACCAAACTAGGGAAGTTATCTTTATCCTTTCAGTTCCAATTTCTTGCTTCCTTTTCTCCTTTTGTTACCTCTACGATGCAAATGTTGGAATGCCTGAAGTTGTCCCAGAGGCTGCTCATACTTTCCCCATTTTTTTGGATTCTTTTTCCTTCTTGTTCTGATTGGTTGTTTTCTAATTCCTTATGTTCCAAATCATGGATTTGATTCTTGGCTTTACTCACTGTACTGCTGTCTCCCTGTAAATTGTTCTTTATTTCATTAATGTAGCCTTCATTTCTGACTGGATCTTTTTTATGCTGTTGAGATCCTCACTAAGTTTCTTGAGCATCCTTAGAACAAGTGTTTTGAATCTGCATCTGATAGACTACTTATCTCCATTTTGTTTAAATCTTTTTTTTGGAGTTTTGATGTTTCTTCATTTGGGCCATGTTTGTCTCCTCATTTTGGCAGCCTCTCTGTGTTTGTTTCTATGTATTAGGAAGGGCTGCTTTGACTTCTTGTCTTGGTAGTGTGGCCAATTGTAGTAGGTGTCCTACAGGGTCCAGTGGGACAGCCTCCCCTACCACCCAAGCTGAATACTTGAGGTGTGCCCTTCATGTGGGCCTAGTACACCCCTCTCTAATAGTTGAGGCTTGGTTGCTGTTGAGGGATTTACCCAGGCCACTTAGCTGCCAAGACTGGCTCTGACTATTGACCACCAACCTCCACTGTCAGTGTGTAGGGCAAGGTGGTGGTGCTCCAACATGATCTGTAGTTGTCCACTGGGTACACTGGCCCGGGGGTTTCCCCTGGTAGTGCAGATCAAGGTCAGCCCCACCTGTATTTTGCCCAGGGCACCCTGCCTGAGCTGTAAAGCAATCTCAGATGGGCTTGGAGATTCCCAGGTGAAGCCAACCAGTGAATCTAGGCTGGTTGCTGCTAGGACTCACTGAAGCCAGCTGCTGCTCATTTGATAAAATTTAGAAGCCAAGATCAGCCATTCTTATGGAAAAGTGGCGTGGGTGGTACAGAGCCTCTGGGGACCTCCTGGGCCAGTCAAAGGGTGTTAGCCAAGTTGATGGAGTCTCAGATACAGCAGCAGCTTACAGGCTCCGTGTGGGGAGGGTTTAGAAAAGGGACAATGGCGTCTGCTAGCCTTGATGCCAGACATTTCAGTTTCTCCCTACATATTACTGGTGCCTCTCAAGCTGCTACCCTGGTGCTGGAGCTCAGAGGGAGTGAGTCTTAGTAAGTGAATCTGTGTGTGGGTTCTTTAGAACGAACTGCTTGGGACTCCAGAAGTTTCTCCCCTCAACTCAATCCCCTCTGGTTTTTGCAATCAGAAGTTGTGGGGACTTACCTTCCTGGCACTGGAACCCTGGGCTGGGGGGCATGGTGTGTGTTTGAGACTCCCTGCTTCTGAGATATCCCTCCCAAATTTTTATCAACCACACTTGTGTGTGGGACCAGCCTATTCTGCATCTGGACCCCTCCAACCAGTCTGGATGGATGTGGTTTCTTTAATTCCATAGTTGTCAGACTTCCAGTAAGCTTGACTTCTGATATTCCTGAGTGATGGTTGTTCTATGTTTTAGTTGTAATTTTGATGTGGTTGTGCCAAGAATCAAGCCATATCTGCCTATGCCGCCATCTTGACCAGAAGTGATCTATGAGTTTGGAGCTCCTTACTGACCCTTCTCCATCTCCCGCGTATATTCTTACCCAAGATAATCAGACACAGAAGTCCACCCTCTATGTTCAAAGTCTTTATAATCTAACAAGGGACACAAAATCCTAATAAAAGTAATAAAATGTATTTTGGGAGTTGCAACATTCCAGGCACACACAGCATGGAAGGCAGAAAAGCAGGAAACAAGTCACTTATAGGGCAATTGGGGAACCCAGTTTGGTCTTAGCACAATTACTTAAGGTGAGACTGAAGTGAGAAAGTCAACTAAATAATACAGATAAAAAGAATGAGATTCCTACTACAAGAATGTTCATCAAGCAATCAAATCAGAATTCTATCCTGTAGGTAGAAGAGACAGGGGGTAAAAAGTGTTATCAAGTAGCCCAACCTCCATACCTGTGATTGTTCCATGGACCTGTGTTCCATTCTTTAATTCAATGGTTACAGTTTCGTGACTCAATTTCATCAAAAATCTATAAAGACAGCAGGAATGATAATTGTTTACCTTTAAAATTTTAAAATGTTTATTAAGCCAAAGGGTAAAATTTCTAATTGTTGAAGATCTGCTTAGATATCTATATCAATTCCAGTTAATAATCTGAATAACAATTTCAGGTTTCCTTAAATTAAAACCTTAACATTTATGAAGGGTCATTATAATAACAGACAGTCATTGGACATTTCTGATTCTCAAAACCATTGTACAGCATCCATGCATACAAATCCTAAAGTCATTATAAGGCACAAAATTGAAATCAAGAAATTATATGAAGGTGGTCAAAAGGTACAAACTCCCTATTATATGCTCAGTATAGTTAACACTGCTGTGTGGTATATTTGAAAGTTTCTAAGAGTGTAAATCTTAAAAGTTCTCATCACAAGGAAGAAGCCTTTTTTTCCCGGTATCTATAAAGATGATACATATTAACTAAACTTACTGTGGTAATCATTCTGAAATTGATGTTAAGTCTCTACGCCATACACCTTAAAATTAACCACTGTAAGTCAATTTTATCTCAAGCCCTGGCTGGTGTGGCTCAGTGGATTGAATGTTGGCCTGCAAACCAAAGGGTCACCAGTTCAATTCCAGTCTGGGCACATGCTTGGGTTGCAGGCCAGGTACCCAGTAGGGAGTGTGTGAGAGGCAACTGCACATTGCTGTTTCTCTCCCCCTTACTCTCTCTCTACAAATAAATAAATAAAATCTTTTAAACAATTATATCTCAATAGTGAATGAAAGGTAATTAAATAATTGGTAGTAAAAGATTATAGCTATCGTATATATGTAATAATAAAGTAAAATGAAAGTCTCCCTTTATAACTCCATGTTTGTGATAATATTCTAGACCATTTTATATGCATTCATAAACATATCCATAAATTTTTTTTACATAATCGGCCATACTTCAATGACTTCTCTAACTTGTAGTTCTCATTTAGCAGTTTATATTAGAGACATTTCCATGTCTATTATATTGCCATCACAAATCCATTTATGCAAATCCTTACCAACACTGTTACCAATCTTCTGAATCTTGTCCATTTCATAGGAAAAAAGGCAACCTGCCCTTTTTTTAATTGTTGTTCAATTACAGTTGTCCCCATTTCCCCCATTACTCTCCCCTGCCCTACCCGCTGAGTTTTTCCTATTTGATGTGAGGTTGAATATCTTTTCATAAATATTGGAAATATGCATTTCTTTTGTGAATTACCTATTCATATTATTCACACATTTTTTATTAAATTTGTATTTTGTTTTCTACAAATCTGCTACAGCCATTCAAGTTTGTTTGTGGTTTTTTTTAGTTGGACAATTTTTCCCCATTTTATATTGTTAATTTTGTGAATCCTTCTTAGGTGTGTAATTTGTTTACGAAGATGTTTCCCATCCCAAGATTGTCTCTTTTCATCTGGTTTTATATTTAGTACACTTCATCTAATCTTGTTTGTCCCCAACTTTTATTAGGAAATATTGCAGAGGAAGAAAAGTTGAAGGGTTGATATTATTATTGAAATGTTGCCATTTGTGTATGTATGTCCTTACACTCAAAACTTATACTTGCACCAAATCATCCAAAAATAAATCGCAGACACTTCATTCTGCATTTTCTAATGAGGACATTCTCCCACATAGCCATTAATACCACAATCACCACCTAGAAAAATGGACAATAATCCCACAATGTGATCTAAAACACATTTCATATTCACAATGTCTTGTTCATGTAGGATTACCTCTTTTTCTCCTCTACCAGACTGCTGCTGAGGGTAAGGTTTATGACCTTTACTCTAATCCTGGATTGTGAAAGGCACTGAATAACAGTTGGCTGAATTTTTCAATTAAAAGGAAGGCATCCTTAAAATGCCACTTTTTTACTAGTACAGCCAGCCTTAAAAAAGGGGAAATAACTGGCCTGGGATATATCAAGTCCTAAACTTTTAATCCTTCTAAATTGATTTTGGGAGAGAGAGAGAGGAAAGGAGAGAAAAAAAACATTGATTTGGTGTTCCACATTTATGTATTCACTGGTTGATTCTTATATGTGCCTTAACAGGAGATTGAACCCATAACCTTGGCATATTGGGATGATGCTCTAAGAAACTGATCTAACCCTGCCAGGGCCCAAACTTTAAACAATTCATATGTCCTCATATAAAGACTAATCTGCTGAATCCCCCACCCCTTTTTTTGCTTCCTATCAAGAAAAGTCTCTCACTGAACTAATAATCAGCAGACAAGGATTCTTTAACTGAGCTCTGAATTTTTTTAAAATTATTTATTTTTAGAGAGGGGATGGGAAGGAGAAAGAGTGGGAGAGAAACATCATTGTGTGGTTGCCTCTCATGTGTTTCCTACTGGGGACCTGGCCTGCAACCCAGGCATGTGACCTGACTGGAAATCGAACCGGCGACCCTTTGCTTCACAGGCCTGTGCTCTATCCACTGAGCTACACGAGCCAGGGCTGAGCTCTAAATTTAATAATCATTTATAACTGTATTAGCCTAGATTTTCACCTACTATTATCAGGTTTTGAGGTTTACTTCCATTATCAGGTTTTGAGGTTTTAAAAAACCCTTGTTTTAACTGACCCACTCAATAATTACTTTTATAAAAATTCTTTCAAATCATTTTTGGAAGTAAAATTAGGCCCCCTACAAGCTCAAATTCTAGTAGAAAGGACACAAAAGATTTTAAAAAAGAAACTAAATTGGAAAACCAATGGAGATAATGCAGATTTTTACCGGCAAATAATGTAGCAAGGATAGGAGGGAATCCAAATCTTAGTGGACTTATCCAGAGTAAGGTGTCTGAAAAGTTGGAAATATGCAGCAAAAAGAGCAAAGATATGGTAATAAGAAACAGCGCAATGTTGAGAAATTTTAGGTACTACTGATGAAATACTAAGTCCAAGAACATGAATAGGGAAGTTAGGCAAGTTCCTATCACGGAGAGCCCAAACTCTGTTATATTCACACTGAAAGACAAATTAGGTGGCTAGAGTGGTATACAGGTTAAAGTTATAGTAATCGAGACACAGGAACAACAAACTGATCAATGAAATAGAATAGAGTCCAGAAATAGACCCACACTTATATAGTCTACTTTCTTCAAAGCAGAAAGCAGACTTATGGGACTGCTAATACAGTGTGAAGGGCAAAGAAAAACCTTTTCAACAAATAATGAAATTGATCATAGTAGAGATTTATATTCCGTAATACGGAGTAACTGGAAATCCACATAGAAAAAAAATGAACCTGGACCGCTAACTTACACCACCTACCAAAATTAACTGAAGGTAGATCACAAAACCTAAACCTAAAAATTAAAATTATAAAGCTTTTAGAGCAAAACAGAATAACTTCATAGTTTGAGGACAGACAAAACTTTGACAATATAGAGAGAACAATAATCATGAAAGAAAAAGTAGTAGGTTAAGACATCCTCGAAATAAACTTCTGGTCCCCAAAGGCATTAAGAAATGAACAAGCAAGCCATAAGAGAGAAATTGTATCTGACGAAGGACTAGTATGTATAATATATAAAGAATTCTGCCCTGGCTGGTGTAGCTCAGTGCATACGTGCGGGCGGCGAACCAAAGGGTCCCCAGTTTGATTCCCAGTCAGGACACATGCATGGGTTGCGGGCCAGGTCCCTACTGGGGACCATGTGAGAGGCAACCACATACTGATGTTTCTCTCTCTTTCTCCCTACCTTCCCCTCTCTCTAAAAATAAATAAATAAAATCTTTTAAAAAAGAATTCTAATTATTCAATAATTAAAAGAACACAAAAAATTTAAACTCTTGCATATATGTGAATGGCTAATAAACAGATGAAAAAGTGTTCAACATCATTAGCCATTAGGAGAATGAAAACTGAAGCCATAATGGGACACTACTACACAATCACTAAAATGGCTAAAATTAAACTGACAACAACAGATACTGGTGAGGGTATGAAGCAACTGAAATTGTAATCTACTGTTGGTATGAGTGTAAAATGGTACAACCACTATTACTATGAAAAGTGGTCTGACAGCTTCTTCTAAAACTAAATGTGTATCAATGCCATGATCCAGCAACTTCACTCCTAATTACCCAAAAAAGGGGAGGCGACATTGCACAATAAAGTTCATTGCACAATAAAGTTCAAAGTAGTTTTAAAGATGAATCTTAAAAATATGCAGAGTAAAACAAATTTTACACTAAAAGAATGCATACTCCATGACTCCAAGTATAAGTAATTCTAGCACAAGCAAAACCAAGCTATGTTGGAAGAAACTGGTTGCCTCTCTCTAGGTACAGGGCCAAAGACTGACGGGGAAGGGCTTGAGGAAACTAAGGCTTTGGTAATTTCCATATCTTAACAGTGGTTTGGGTTACACAGGTGTATACATTTTTGAAAATCAGGAAATGCACACTAAATTTCATTGTACGCAATATTTACCTCAAGAGGTTATTATGTCTTGAAAAAAAAAACACCAGAGGTGAAAAATGGAGCCTGAATAGTTCAGTGGCGACTATTGGAATGGTAGAGGGCAGGAGAAACAGACATACTAATTCAAGCTTGGAAACCAAATAGATTGGAATTATTTTCTGATGAATCCTTTACTATCTCAACTCTTTCTACCTACTGAAACTTTGATCTTCAAATAATATGGTATCTATCCTTCAGTATACAAACCCATACTGAGTTCAAAAAGCAAAGAGAATTCAACAGTGAGAGATACTTCCATAAGGCAGATAAAAATGCCAAATTTTTCAGGTATCAGGATTATCATGAGAGGTCAAGGCTCCCAGGTTTTTGTTTAGGGTGACAGTAACATAAGAAAGATTGTGCCACCAACTAAGGTACAGAAATAAGTCTGCTGAAATGTAAATCAGTTAGACAAATACCTACTCTCTTGGTACAAAATACATTCTCCAGTTAGAAGAAATTTTGTTTCCATATTCTAAAACACAGAACAGGATTTAAAAGTCATTAAAATTTACAGGAATATCGTCACAACACAGAAATCTTTAAATGAGACAAACTGATTTCAAATAGTATCACATAAAATTTAACTTAAAAGATTCAGACTGCTAGATATTGAGAAAATGCAACTCTGAGACGGTTTTATCCACAGTTATAATTCAAATAACCTTAAATGCCTTCTCTACAAACTCCAACCTGAAGGGATTTACGTTATTTCAAACATACCACAAATTATCTACTTGTCTGTCTTCCCCACAAAAACAAAAACCTCCAACGAGGCAGGACTCTACTTTAAAAAAAAAGAAGAAAAAAGTCCATTATTAGCACAGAGTTAACAGGTGCCCAATTACTGTTTGGTCGACATTAACAATCCTTGACTCAACAGGCAATAAACTAGCTAAATATGTATAACTGCTGGCTTATTTATTAGAAACCTTTAGGTTACTCAAACAAATCTTCAGTAGGTTTAATCAACCAGGTTTAAGAAATAAAAAGGAAGAAATACCGATTATCTGTGTGGTCAGTCACAAATACGAAAAGTGATTCTGTCCCAAGCTGGGAGACTATTTCCTAAACGAAAGGCCTACTTTGACAGCGAATGTAGGTCGAATAATTTTAAGTCTAGACAGTATAAAGAATGAACTAAAAAAAGAAGAAGAAATTAAGTCAAATTTAAAACACTTCGGAAACTGACTTCATTATTTCCCAGATAAACCCCTGCAGCCAGTAAGTAGTCTTAAAAGCGCGTTCATTCCAACTACTTTCGCAGGGCATGCAATTTTTAAGTCTCCCGCATTCTCAGGGAGCGTGCAGATTCCTGACGGCTGAGGTGAGCCCGAGAAGTAGAAACTAGAAAAACTAAACTAGGAAATCTTAAGTAACCGAAAACACGACTTTGTAAGCCTGAAGCTGTATCTTTAAGGCCTAAGAGAGTGGGTGGGAAGAAAGGGCTCAGCCTTTACGTCCACCTCCTGGAAAACACAAGTTTATCCCCTCGCGACTCAGCCTGAACACCTGGCCCGAAGGCCCGCGGCGGCGCGGCCGGGACTTGGAGTGGCGGGCGCCGCAGGCAGTTAGCAGCCCGCGCACGCGGCCTTCGCGCCACCAGCAGGAGGGATAGCCCGGCCTCCCACTACCGCGCCCAACTGTCCCTTCACGGCCCCCGACCCGTTTTGGTCACCTCCTCACCTCACGAGCTTCATCCTAACGGAGCTGTCACGTTTTCAGTCCGAGAGTGCACGAAAAAGAACCGAAATCCCACAGACTGGAGTATGAATGGCCGGAAACGCCTACTCCTAGGCCTCGGATATAAAGAACGCGCGCGGTGCTACGGCCGCTCAGCGGAAACGCAGAGACCGCGTTGGGTCGCACTCCCTTCCGGCTGCGAGGAGCGCTACTGCGGCCCCTGGCGGCTGGAGGTGTGCCTTGCGGCTGTTGAGATCGTTTAGGGCTAGCCTAGGAGGAAATCGCCTGTTCAAGGGAGATTGGAGATTAAGTTCATTCAGGAGGCATTTCTGCACGGCAAGTCCACCTCGTAGCATGCAGCACTAAAATATACCCGTGAGCGAAAGGAAGTATTGAGAGAAGCCCAAAGGATTACATAAATTCTGCTACAAAGCCAGGAATTTCAGCAGTACTTAGTGTAACTAAAGAAAACCACACAATTCAGCTAATTCTTTTTCACTTTAAATTCTGGTCACAAACTTTTAAAGGGCTCCTACACTGCCCAGAGATCGTGTTATACTTCTCTAATGAGCTCAAAAATGATCTTATACCTTCTTTCTTCTGTCGCTCTTTAACCTTTTACAATCCAAGTCCTTTTCCAAATCACTCTGCTCATGTAAGTTACAGAAGCCATCCCGCTTTCCTTGCTGTTAGAAGGCTGACGTATTATTGCTCCTTTCCAAGGCAAACTTCTCTGTTGTTGTATGGATCCTTTCTTCCATTTTCTCAAAAATTCCACTCCTTCACTTATCCCCACCCAACCTGAATCATTACTTTCTCCCTCTCTACTGGTTTTTCTCCATCAGCATACAAATCTATGTAACAAACAAAACAAAGTTCTCTTCTGATGCTGATCCAGTTATTGCCAGAATTCTTTCATAGAAAAACTTCTTGAATGAGCTGTCTATGCTTGTTTTTATCACCCCCCAATTCACTCTTCAAACTACACTGAAATTGCTTTTCTAAAGGTTATCAAAAACCTCCAAGCCAAACTTCTGTCCTCATCTTACTCAACATCTCAACAGCATTCAACACAGACACCCCTTTTATAACACCCTCCTTGCTTGGCTTCCAGAATACTAAGCATACCTGGTTTTATTCCTATCCCACTAGCTACTCTGTTTAGGTCTCAGCTGCCTCATCCTCTACGGAGCCATTACATGTTGGGGTGCTTCAGGGCTTACACTAGGCCATTACATGTTGGGGTGCTTCAGGGCTTACACTAGGCGTAGTCTCCTTATGGGTATTTTCTCCTTTAGCCTAGCTGATCTCCAAAACCTTGGCTTTAATTTGTATCTTCAGCCTAGATTTTATCCTTTACCATTCAAACTCTTGGATTTTGTAAAGCAGTGCTCATCAAATTTAAATGTCCACAGGACTCATCTGGGCGAAACTTTAGAATGAAAATTCTGATTCAGTTGGTGTGAGGTCTGAAATTCTGCATTTCTAATGTTAAAGAAAAAAAACTACAGGCCCAAAATGGAGTCACTTGTGTTAACAGCCTATAATACCAAACCTAGATTTAATACCTGATTTAACTGCAGTTTCAATCTCTCCCAGAAACATAAACTTAATTAACCAGTCTGGAATTTTCTGGTCAAGGATCAGCAGTCTGTCCTGTTACCTAGGCTATCTCTATTCTCCCTGGAAAGAAGAGGCAATCTACATGTTAACAACCCTCCCACTTCTCTTCCCTCAAAGATGTCCTGGCTTCTTTTCTTTCACTAATAGCTTCCTTGCCCCACCCTGCTTCCATTTTGTACAGTGTCCTTCTAGTTGCTAAAGGGGATGCTGCCCAATTCATGAATCACTTAACCCTGTGGAGGTTGCAGTCAAAAAAATTTACAGCACAAGTTGCATGTACTTGAGAGATGCATTCATTACCACTAAGTGCTAAAATGAGAAAAAAAATTCAAACACTACAAATTGGGATTTACTATATAAATATAATAAAATACATGATTTTTAAAATTTGTTTTCAGTTACAACCTAGAAATTATTATAAAATAAAAACGTAAGTAAAAATTTTTCTTTTCAAATAACAGAAATACGGTATTGCCGAAAAATACAACCAAAAAATGTCTTTAACATTAGCAATCAGAATCTTCAATAGTTGTTTCTGCAAACTGTTTGTCATAGTCAACGCAAAAACAATTGAGTATGCTCAAGGCATAAATACTTTTCACAACAGTTACAAAAATATTTTGATAAATGATAAATTTGCTAAGGGTCCTCAACATGTCTTGGGTTATCGAATCAATGTATTTTTCCAGCCATTTTCAATGCTAGATGAAAAAAAAAA
>PVKM010009224.1:0-11832 GCA_004027735.1 Carollia perspicillata | reverse complement strand
TCCGCATGGTTACTAAAGTCAATTCATTCCTTAAATTTACTTGGTTGAATTTTTTAAACACTAACAAGCCTTCAGTTGATGATGATGCCCCTAGTCCACGGACCATAATTCATTAGCAAGACTGTAATGCACGTTTGTGTGCTGCCTTCTCAACACCTATCCCCTTTTCTTTCCAATAGTTTCCAACAACCTTCTGGTGATTCATGAGGTCCTAAGGATGCTGACTCTCCCCTTATGTTAATAATTATATTCCATTATTGTCCACAGTGGGCTTGGGGTATAGGCTGATCAAGGGTATGGTCCTTTGCAGAGAATACTCTTTCCTTTCGGATGTGAGTGGAGCAGTAGTTTTTGGAAACTCTAAGAGAAGAACAAGTCTTAAGAGCTGCAAAAAAACAAAACCCATGATGAGTCCCTTGATTAAAAATAGTGCCTAAATGTGGTTATTTGAATGAAAATTAAGTAAAATTAAAAATTCAGTTCCTCATTTACAATAATCACACTTCAATCACTCAATAGCCATATAGGGATATGATTACTCTTTTGGACAGTGCAGATATAGGTCATTTCCATCCTCAAAGAAAGTTTGATTAGGCAGTGCTACTCTGGTAATCACCATATTTATTTCCTTCTTTGTATTTAACTATTTGTTTACTTATTTGTTGTCTGACACGAGAATGTAAACTGCATGAAGGCAGGGAATTGTATCTGTTCTGTTCACTTCTACATTCCCATCATTTAGAATAGTGCCTGGCACACAGTGGGACCTCAGATATTTTTGAAATAACTAAATGTTTCCCTCATTAGAATGCATGCTGCAAGTGTGTACTGTTCATTGCAGTATTCCTAGCATATTCCTAGTATTCCTAGGGAGGAGCACAGGATACTCCTCACTATTATCCTCAAGGCTCTTCCTACTTGGAGCTCTGCCTACCTCTTAATCTCTTTTCCCCTCAATAGAATTGGAATATTTGAGTTCCAGCAGCTCACTAAGCTTACTGTCCTCTCCAGACTTTTGTACATTCAGTTCTTTAACCTACTTATCCCCTCGCAAGTATGTGAGGCCAGCATTATTACTTCTATGTGTTAGTGGCGGGTCTCCCGGAAGACGGCAAAATGAAATGTCACTGTCAGGTGATTTATACCAAATTGGTATAGTTTTTCTGTTTTTATTTTCTACCTTGAATTTTTTATAGAATTTTTACTCTCATTTTATAAAACTGTCAAGAGTCCTGAAATAAAGTCAACAAGAGTGGAGCAACAAAGAAAAAGCCTTTTTTTGCTGCCAGAAGGAGTGTCAGTCTGAAAGTAAGATTATCCTGTCTTTTGGGAGTTAGCAGAGGTGTTATATATTACAGACATTATAGATTTTTCACAAAAAAGAAAAGGAACAAGAGAATGTTATGTGTGGGAGAATGCAACTAATCCATTATTAGATTTTATAAGTAGATATTCTAATGATAAGCAAGTGTAGAAAAGTACATTACGCAGTTTGGAGTCAGGAAGGAAAACAAACATCTTAAATCCAGGATATGACATTTTCAATTTGGGGTTTAGCAAGAGAAATTTCAAGTGAGGACTTTCGGTTCTTTGTGTAGGGATTATGAAAAAGGGATTGTTGTGGTTCAAATACTACAATTTACATAACCATATGTTAAGCATTAAGGTACATCATCTGGCCACAGCATTTGTTTTTACCATGAGCACATGGCAAACAGTGAATCAATCAGAGTTCTCCCCAAGGACTTTCTCAGGAGCTCTGAGGAAGGGAGGCCTCTCTTTTTATTGGGATTAGTTCACCGTGAGTTTATATAATTTTTGAAAGTTCAGTCAAGCAAAATAATTTATTCAGTTGATCATGATTATCTTTTAGTAGATAACCAAATCAAATGAACCAAATTCTAAAGTTCATAGACAGCTCTAAAAGAAAACCATTGATGGAAGGCAAAACAAATTTTGTCAAACGTGATATTACAGAATTAAGATTTAATCAAACTATAAATCGAGACCTTTGGTGTTAATGAATCAGAAGTGAAAAAATGTCTTTAAAAATGATAAAGAATAATACTTGAGAAAGTTACTTTTTTCCATAAAAGCAAAATGTTTTTAAAATGTATTTTTATTGAGATATAACTGACATTTAAAATGTACAGTTTTAAGGTACACAACATGTTGATTTGATATAATTATATATTGCAATATGATTAACACAGTAACCAACACATCTAGCATGCCACACAATTATTTCTTTTTTGTGGTAGGAACAATTAAGATCTAGTATCTTAGCAACTTCAAAATTTATAATATGGTATTGTAAAATCAAACTATTTTATACTTTCACAGCATGTTTAAGAAGCTGATTGTATTTAGTTTTAGAAAAGAAAATCCAAGACTAAATTGCAGACATGAATTATACATCATATATGATGTGTCAAAAATAAGTACAGCTCAGTGGATTGAGCACGGGCCTGCAAACCAAAAGGTTGCTGGTTCAATTCCTAGTCAGGGCACATGTCTGGGTTGAGGGCCAGGTCCCCAGTTGGGGCCATGTGAATGGCAACCTGTATATGTTTCTCTCCCACATCAATATTTCTTTCCCTCTCTCTTCCCCTCCCTTCTCCTCTCTCTAAAAGTAAATAAATAAAATCTTTAAAAAAATTAAAAACACAAAAAAAGCATAAATGATTTCCTACGGTCCGATATTTGTATCCTATGCTCCTTATTGTAGTCAGTACAACAAATAATGTGGAGTAGATCACTCAGAAGCAGAGGCCTATTTTATGGGAAGGTAAACGTGTAAATATGGTTTGTGTGTCTGTATGGCAGGATTTGAGTCACTAAAGATAAAGTGGTTTAAAGGAAAAGAAACCCCACCAGTTGTCTGACAGTCTAAAGGTAAAGGCAAATGTAGGCCAGATACTCTGGTAGATATACAGCTTTAATCAGGTCGGCAGTCTATTACTGCACTTTTTCTCCCATTTTAAGCCATTTGGCATATGCCATTAAAGTATATGTATCAGGGACTGGGGGATGGGAGTGAGAAGAGTAGGCAGGTTTTTGACAAGTAACAATGTATGGTGATGAGGCTAATGGCCTCATTCATCAAAACCAATTTTTAAAAATATTTATTTATTTATTTATTCAGAGGGGAAGGGAAGGAGAAAGGCGGCATGTGCCCTGACTGCGGAATTGAACCGGCAACCCTTCGGTTCACAGGTCCGCGCTCAATACATTGTGCTACACCAGCCAGGGCCCAATTTTTGTTTTTTATTTTTAAACCATAGACTCTCGCCAGACTAAATTTAAAGCACATTTTGGTTGTACTGGGTTTCAAAATAGGTCAGGAAGGGGAGAACTCACCTACGACCCTCTTCAGATTCTTAAAGGCAAGAGTACGATTTATCCATCCTTACAGTTCAGCAAATAGAGAGTAGCATAGAAAATAGTGTGGGAGCCACGAATCCTAGTGGTAGAACCTTAGATTCTATCTTTGAGACTTCGAAGAACCAAAGCTTTGTTTGAACATCCGCCATGACTACACCTAGAGGAATATTCTACAATTTCTTATAGATTCTTGTGCTCTCGTTCACGAGGATAGTGTAAATTTGGAGTCGGTGGGGTGCAAAGCAGCAGAAGGAGAGAGAAGGGTCAATTACCTCCCCTTTTCTTTACATCGGCCCATTTAGAATATTAAAGGTATTTGAATGAGAGGTGGCAGAGACCAGTACCTGCAACCGGTATACGAACCTGCGGCAACGTATTTCCAAAACAAACCACCACCGCTGGAGGCGCGGGTGGCTTTATTCCAGGAAAGGACCCCAGGAAGGGCAAGCGATCACCGCCAGGGGGCGTAGCCGTTCCCCCGCAAGGCGCCCACCCGTGGTGCGCGCACGCGAGGCCTCCCACCGCGCCTGCGCCTACGATGGACGCTGGCTCGCCTTTCCCCGACGCCCCGCCGTCCCGGCCGGTGTGAAAAACTGCGTGACACGCAGCGAGCGTGGCGGCCATCTTCTTCAGGATACGTCAGACGAACCCGTTTGGGTTGAAGAAGAGCGTTGCGCAAGCGCGCCCAGGACAGTCGCAGGTAACTCCCTTCTGACGGACGAGGCGTCGCCCTCGTCGCCGTCGTCGCCGGAAGTTTGGCGTTTAGGCGCCGCAGGGGAGGTGGCTGTCGCGGCTGAAGCAGCTGAGTGTCTCCTGATACCCGGATGTGAGGCGCACTGCCGGCTCCCGGAGACCCTCAGCCAGGCGAGAGGAAGGTACGCGAGCGTCCCGACAGTCTCCGCCGCCTGCTGTCGGGCCGCCTGCATCTTCATTTCCCTTTTGCCAGCTCCTCTAAAGAGCGGGACGGCTCTCCCCTTTCCTTTCTCACCCTCGTGTTGTGTTGCCCCGCACGCCTCTTCCTATTTCTCTTGTCCCAGTTCCTCGCGTCTTTGGGAGGCAGTGGGCAGCTCCCACACGCCGTCGCTTGAGGTAAGCAAACAACCTGCCTGTCTCGGCTGCCCAGTCGCCGCATCACCTGCTGCTGCTTGCTGGGCGGTCAGCAGTAAAAGGGGCCATGACCGAGACCGTGTCAGGCTGGGGCTCCCTCGGTGGCCGCTGGGGCGCCAGAACCCCGAGGTGGCGTGCATCTATTGAGTGAGACTACGTTTGGCGTCGGCGGTGGCCCGCAGGTAACCTCGGGCCTTATTCTTGCCCCCTGCGGCTTTGCTTGGCGTTTCCCCTGAGCCGTCGCGGAGCTGCGGCTCCAGCGGCTGGCAGCTCTACCCCCGTGGCCACCCGCTGACCCGGCCTGAACCCGGAGGCCTCTGCAGTCTGCGGAGGCGGGGACCTAGGGATCACGGTTTCACAGTCTTTAGCCTGAAACCGGACCGGGGGCTTGAGTCCAAGGTCATAGAGTAATTCGGGTTGGATATGAGGGTCTGGGCACAGGTAGAGTACATATAGGTGCAATGAAGGCCATAATGAGGTCTCTGCGAGCAGAAGGGAATTAGAATCTCGATTTTTAGCATTACTCATAAGATGATTTGACAACTGGGTTTTGTTTTACTCGGGCAAAATGGGATAGCGAGCCCAATCTCCTCGTCCCGACCTTCACCTCCCCTACTACCACCTCTAAATGTGGAGTTCTGAAAACCCAGCACCTACAGTAGGCGTGGGGGTGGGGAGGACGGGTGGAGATTGTTGGGAGGGAAGGAGGAAGGAGTTAAATCATTGAGATTTGAGAAGTACTTATTTTCTGTAGCACTTAAGTCGGTGAAATGGGATACTTCAGCAGGAAGTAGTTGCACTACACAATATTTAAATATTGTTGTCAAATGACATTTTAGTAAATAATTGTTTTTTGCAGAAACCAGTAAAAGAATGCTACTTAGTGGAATAGTAGAATGTGTTTTGTTTTCCCCACCTAATATTACTTTTTAAAAACCTGTGTAAAACACTGGTTTCAGTTTAAAACATTCTGGTCGCAGTGAACTTAGCTGTATTCATCCTTTTTTTCTGATTTGGTACTTAGATTCTGCTTTACACATTGCTCTAACACCAATGGAACTTTTTTTAATTTGAAAAACTTGAAAATTTTCACCATGGAATTAGATATGAGAATAGGATAAAAAGTGCTTAAAAATGCTTAATTTGGAAGTTGCAAATTCAGGCCTTACAGCCTGTGAGGAAATAAAACTAACAGATACTTCCTCCTTTTAGGTAGAATGCAGTATATACCTCCTAAGATCAGATATGTGACTTTGGAAGTGCTTTTTTAGAACAAAACTTGCCCTGGCTTATAAGCTTCTGCCCACCTTAATCATTCCTGGCATATACTGCCATTCCTCATTGATCAGCATTATAATTCTGTAGTGAACAATAACTTTTATACCAGCTGCATACAAGGTTTCCTCCAGAAGAACTGGAAAAGGACCCTAATTAATGAATGCCATTAACTCCCTTTGCTGGATAGCACTTTGTAGCTTGGTAGTTTATTACAGGACAAAGTGTATTTATTTATTCTAATAATAAGGATGACTAGCATTGCACAATTCAAAATAATAGATTTTTAAGTAAACATTTTTTCATGACTTTTATTGGCAGATTTATGTTTCACAGAGTTTTTTGAATAACCTCTACTGAAGGTGAAAAGAAGTTTTTTTAAAAGATTTTATTTATTTTTAGAGGAAAAGGGAGGGAGAAAGAAAGGGAGAGAAACATCAGTGTGTGATTACCTCTCACTTCCCCTGCCTCTGGGGACCTGGCCTGCAACCCAGGTATGTGCCTAGACCAGGAACTGAACCAGTAACCTCTTGCTTTGTAGGCTGGCTTTCAATCCAGTGATCCACACCAGCCAGGGCTGAAGGTGATAATGAAGCTTAGATGATTAGAAACCAACTCCAGTAAAATTGTTACCGTAGATAATTCACTTAAGGACTATGTTAACCCTTTGAAGCCCAGACTGTTTTCTGTGCACCACTACTACTTTTTTTGGCCACAGTGAAAGTTCATTGGTCTCTTTGTGTGTAAGTTCTGTATTCTAGTTACATTATATTACTGTAGTTACTCTTGTCAAATATATCATTCTGTTAACGTAATCATCCTGTGTTGTGTTTTTTTGAGGGGCTACATCTTAAGCTTTATTGGATTACAGTACATCTGAAAATAAGATTTATGTTCTGTGCTCTGTTCAGCTTACTTTAAACATTTATGGCTGTATATGTGAGAGTCAACAGAAATAACTCAGGATATAAATAAAAATGGGGTATTGAATATTACTTGAATGCAGTGGTTCTCAAACTATTTAGTCAGGATCCCTTTACACACTTAAAAATTATGTAGGACTCCAAATAGCTTTTGTTTATATGGGTTATATTTGTTGATAGTTACTGTATTTGAAATAAAACATTAATTCACTAAGGAATAACTAGTAAACTAATTACAAGTTAATGTAAATAATGCCTTTAAATGAAAAACAACTACTTTCCAAAACAAAAAAAAAATAGTTAAAGAATGGCAACTGTTTCACATTTTTGTGAATTTCTTTAATATCAGTTTCTGCATTTAATCTGTTATATGTTGTTCTGGTTGAAATATATGAAGAAAATCCAGCATCACTGTTGGGAGGAGTACTTTAATGACTTTTTAGATAATTGTGATAGTCTTTGATACCACAACAAAATTCAACAAACAAATTGTAATATTTTAAATGTTAGCTGTAGTGTAGAATCTGAAACCATATCTACACACTTCCCTTAAAATATTGCATTAAAATTCATTGATTTGTTTTGCACTTCTTACTGATCTTCTACCCATGTATGATTTTGATCTAAGGAACCCCTGAAAGGGTCTCCGGAATCCTCAGGGTCTTTTACCACATTTAGAAAACTACTGCTTTAATGTAGATAATTATATAGTTTAGAATTAATGTAGTTATTGAAGCTAAAAAGGGTAATGATAATATGACAGTGAAGTCTGGTAAAGTGAAACTAGGAGTAACTAAGGTAAATATTTTCTTATATTCTCTTTTCATCAAAAATGTTACTGTATCAGCAATATTATTATAGTTTATTATTATAGTTAGTACTAAACAGGTGTTTATGTTGTGCCAGGCCCTGTTTTAAGAACTTACTGTTTGGAAATGTTTCTACTGTGTCATCCTTAGTGATGGTTAAGAGAAAGGCAAATATAATTTAACTTATTTTTTCCCCTACATACATTATTCTCTGTAACACAGATATAGTTCCATAGACTGAAGGCTTTCCCCCTAAGATCAAGAAGACAGGGATGTCTATTCTTGCCACTTACATTCAACATTGTGCTGGAGGTTCTACCCAGAACAGTTAGGCAAGAAAAAGAAATAAAGAAATCCAGGTTAGAAAGTAATAAAAAAAACTATTTCTACTTGCAGATAACTTGATCTTATATGATGAAAATCCTAAGGAATCCACAAAAAAACTTATTAGAACTAATGAATGAATTCATTGAGGTTATATAATACAAAGTCTGTATAAAAATCAGTTGTATTTCTGCATACTCCCCCATGAACCATCCAAAAAGGAAATTAAGAATTCCTCTTATAATAAAAAAATAAAGTACAGTAGGTCCTTGATAATGTTTCTTAGGAAATTATAACTAGTAATAAGTTGTAACATTTGTTAGAATGTTAATGAGTACCATAGGATCTTAACTCTTTCTTATATCAATTAGCCTATGTCTGTGAAATTGGTTTCATTTATACTGTTTCCCTTAACACTGCAGAACCTAATGGCAATGTTAAGTTACTGTACTTACAAGCAAATTTAACAAAAGCAGTGTAAGCCTTGACACTAAAAATTATGAAATATTGCTTACAAAATTAAAGATAACCTAAATAAATGAAAAAATATCCATGCGTAAGGATTAGAAGATTTACTGTTAAGATAGCAATATTCCACATTGATCTACAGATTCAGTGCACTCCCTGCCAAAATCCTAGCTGACTTGCAGAAATTGAGAAGCTGGTCCTAAAATTCATATAGAATAGCCAAAACAATTTTGAAAAACAGTAACAAAGTTGAGGGACTCACACTTCCTCATTAAAAAAGTTACTGCAAAATGAGCTAAGAACCCTTCCCAGGTAGTCAGTTGGTTAGAGTGTTGTCCCAGTGTGGCAGGGTTGCAGGTTTCATCCTGATCGGGGCACATAAAAGAATCAGTCAATGAATGCATAAATAAGTGAAGCAGCATATCAGGCAATCAGTCAGTCAATCTCCCTCGCCCCCTTCCCCTCCTTTCCACCGTGCTTCCCCTTCTCCCTTCCTCTCTCTCTAAAAATCAATGAATAAAATTAAAAAAAATTGAAGCCAAGAATATACAATGGGGAAAAGGACAGTGTCTCCAGTAAATGGTGTTGTGAACACTGGAAAGCCACATGCAAAGGAATGAAACTGGACCCCTGTCTTAACACCATACATAAAAATTAACTCAAAATGAATTACAGACTTGAATGTAAGACCTGAAATCATGAAACTCATAGAAGAAAATATAGATGGTAAGCTCCTTGATATCACTCTTGGTGATGATTTTTTGAATCTGACACCAAAAGCAAAAAAAAAAAAAACCCAAACAAGTGGGGACTATGTCAAACTAAACAGCTTCTGCAAAGCAAAAGAAACCAGCAACAAGATGTAAAGGTAACCTACTGAATAGGAGAAAATATTTGTAAATGATACATCTGATAAGGGGTTAATATCCAAAAATATAAAGAATTCATAGAACTCAGTAGCAAAAACAAAACAAAACAAAACAAAATCCAATTAAAAAATGGGCAGAAGATCTGACTAGACATTTTTCCAAAGAAGACATAGATGGCCAACAGGTATATGACAAGATGTTCAGCATCACTAATCATCAGAGAAATGCAAATCAAAACCACAGTGAGCTATCACCTCACATCTGTTAGAATGGCTATTATCCAAAAGACAAGAAATAAGTGAGGAAGTGGAGGAAAGGGAACCCTCGTGTACTGTTGATGGGAATGTTAATTGGTGCAGCCCCTTTGGAAAGTAGTACAGAGGTTTCTCAGAAAATTAAAAATAGAGTTACTGTATGATCCAGTAATTCCATTTCTGCATATTTATCCAAAGAAAATGAAAAGCACTAACTCAAAATGGTAATATGCACCCCCACATTCATTGCAATTTATTGCAGCACTATTTACAATAACCAGGATGTGGAAACAACTTAAGTATCTATCGTTGGATTAATAGGTAAAGATGTGGTACATATATACAGTGGAATATTATTCAGCCATAAAAAAGAATGAAGCCATAACATAAATGTTTCTCTAGGGCATTATGCTAAATGAAACAAGGTAGATAAAGACAAATGCTATATCAATTAGATTCTTGAACACAATTTCTATTTGTGTGCCTCTTGTATGTGTTGGGGGCTTCCTGTACAATAACAAGCAATTTCAGATACCATCAAGGTGTCCTACAGTTCAACACAGATAGTATCAAATCCTACAGGTTAAGGATTTAGTTTTAACCTCCCCTTTGCCCCCTAAACACACACTCAATGCACTTACTTCAGATGTCAGTCCCAAGCCCAGGTTGTTACCTGTGCTTCTGAATGACCAGCTACTGACTGAACTGGAGGTTCCAATGACCTTCTTCGACTCAATGCCAGTTGCAAAATCCAAGTTGTTACCTGTACTTCTATAAATCAGAAGTTCCCACGACCTGTTCCTTGGGTTCAATTAATTTGCTAGAGCAGCTCATAGAACTCTGGGATCTATTTTAACTCAGAAACAGCCAGATGGAAGAGTTGCATTTGGGCAAGCTATGGGGGAGGGGTATGGGGCTTCCATTGCTTTCTTGAGCAACTTATTCTCCCCAAATCTCCGTGTTATTAACCAACCCAGAAACTCTCTAAACTCTGTCCTTTCAGATTTTTGTGCAGACTTCATTACATATGCATGTTTGATTAAATGTTCACCATTGGTGATTAAATGAACCCTTAGCCCCAGTTCCCTCCCTGGAGGTCCAGGGAGTGAGATGGAAAGTTCTAACCCTCTAATCACTTGGTTGGCTCTAGTGGCAACTAGCCCCTATCCTTATGTGCTTTCCAAAAGTCACCTGATTTAACAAAAGACATTATTATCGCTCTCAATCTTAGGACATTCTAAGAGTTTTGAGAGCTGTGAAGAAGAGGATGAAGACCAAATAAATACAGGGTGGGGAAGAAGTAGATTTCCAGTTGTTCATTTGGAAAATAATACAATAATTAATAAATAATAATACAAGAATAAACTGTTTTGAGTACTCATAAGTTTTTCTTTTAAATAACAATGTCATACCATGTGATCTCATATAATCTCACTTATATGTGGAATCTAAAAAACAACTTATAAAAAACAACAACAAAACAAGCCTGGGGACTTCTGGCCAAGATGGAGGTGTAGGTGGAAGCACTGTGCCTCCTCTCACAACCAAGATTAAGGACAACAAATATTTATAAACAATAACACAACCAGAACACAGAAAATTGAAATGCGGAAGTCCACGGCCATTCAACCCAACCGGTAAGAGGGGCGGAGTCGGCAGGCGGCGGAGAGAGAAAGCAGCAGGAAAACGAGCTGGCTGCCAGGCTCGGGAGCGCCGGGCGGCCATAGGTGGCGTGGAGCTTGCAGACCCCAGACGCAGGGAGGAGACGGGAGGAGACGAGCAGAGCACGCAAGGCACACAGGGAAGTTAGCCAACTGTGGACACATATTCGAGTGCAGATAAACTAGGCAAGACTGGGCAGTGAGACGGACCGCACAGCCCAGGGCCCCAGCGACGGGAAATAAAGCCTAAAGGCACCTATTGGAAAGGTGCCAGGAGAGGCTCCCAGCCTCACAGGAGAGGTTGCCGAGGAGACCCGCGGGGTCCCCGAGTGTGCATAGGCCCTCCCACCTGGGAACCAGCGTCAGAGGGGCCCAGTTTGCTTGTGGAAGGCAGCAGAGGGGACGCAAACTCCGGAGAGCGCGAACGGGTGCCATTGTTCCCTCTCTGACCCCGCCCCCACAGACAACGTCACAACTTGGCGACTAGGCTGCGCCGCCCTGGTGAACACCTACGGCTCCGCCCCTCATACGCAACAGGTGCCACCTGACCAAAATGTCACAAGCACAAGAAAAGCTCAGAGTCCCAGAGCCAATACTTTTAAGCAAGCAAGAAATAGCCGACCTAACAGATGCCCAGTTCAAAGCACTGCTAATCAGGATGCTCACAGAATTGGTTGATTTTGGTCGCAAATTAGATGAAAAAATGAAGACCTTCATAAGTGAAATGATGGAAAATGCAGAGGGAACCAGTAGTGATG
>PVKM010009223.1:0-37333 GCA_004027735.1 Carollia perspicillata | reverse complement strand
CTACTTTATTTACTATCCTCTCTAAGCTTCATGGTTCTATTAAACACACTATTTCATTAAGCACTTTGATGCTCCTTGACTGCTTCGGTCAAACATGAACATGAGGCAGGTAGAGAAGGAACTCTTGTACCCTTCTTACATATGATGGTTCAGGGTCATTCAGTAACATGCCTGGATTAAACATATAAATCAATCGACAAAGTTGGTCTGTGTTCAGAGCCCTCTCCGATATGGAGAATGGGTTTTTTACTTGTTTTTTTTCCCTATGGTTCTAAATCTTCACTGTCCAATATAGTGTCTATAAACCTCAGGGAGTCACGTAAGTTAATCAAATTAAAGCATCATTGTGATATTGTCCCCATTTGTGGTACAGAGATTTTAAACACCTGGAATTTCCAAAGTGGTAAAAGCACAAGGAGCATCTTTTGTTCTAATATTTGGTCTTTGACCTCCATTCCTGACCCAGGGCCCCTGAAACCACTGTAATTTCCTGGGTGATGGGAGTGCCTTTTGTTGTCATGAAGTGACCCTGGAGTGGGCTCTTGACCCCCAGATGAAGGCTGGTCAATGGAAAGACAAGCCAGGATTAGGAGCTTGACATGTTTAGCCCCGCCCCTATTCTTTTGAGAAGGGGAAAGGGCTAAAAATGGAGTTAATTATCAATCTTGCTATGCAAGGAAGCCTTCATAAACTCCCAGAAGTTTGGGGCTGTGGGTTGATAAACACATGGAGGTACTGCAAGAGGGACATGCCCAGACCGGTCATGGAAGCTCCATACCGCTTCCCCTTACCTTGTCCCATGCAGCTCTTCTACCTGGATGCTCATCTACATCCTTTAGCACATCTTTCAATAAACTGAGTAATATAAGTAAGTGGCTTCCTAAGTTCTTGCTCTAGCAAATTAAGTGAACCCAAGGAAGAGGTCATTCAACCTTCCAGTCAATGGTGATAAACAAGCATAGATGATAACCTGGACTTTCAACAGGTATCTAAAATGTCTGTGTGTGTGAGTTGTGGGATGTGACACTGTCACTATCCTGGATAGACAGTATTAGAATTTAATTAAATTGCAGGAGACCTAGCTGCTATCACAGAGATTTGCTTGTTGTGGGGAAAAATCCACTTATTTGGTCATCAGAAAGAAAGACTTTTGTGTGAGTAATCAAGGAGAATTACAGAGAAGAAACACAGGTAGGGAAGAACTGGGTTTCTCTCTGCATAGGAAGGTGGAAAACTGAGTTTTTCCTTTACATGCAAGGCCTCAGTTATCCTGGACGCATTTTAAGGGCTCACATTGGCTAGGCGATACTATACTGGTCAAACAGATATAAAAGCATTTCCACCATCACTGAAAGTTCTGTTGGTTGTTCTAAACCAATATACATATTAAACACTTCACATTATGTTACCTTTCTACAGGCAGTGAGGGGAATAATAGGGCTAAAGTACTTAGCCAACATCCCTTCATTGCCCTGGGTAAGTTAAAATGTGGGCACATTAAAACAGTAGTAGGAATTAATAAAACTAAGAAAATGCTAAAAAAAGAGAGAAGATATTGCTGACCACCTAAAATCCCTTGTGTCCACATCATAAAGGAGTCATTTCATTGAATGTTAAAATAAAATAATATAAATAAGGAAACTTGTGTGATTAAATGAAGAACAAAGTCCACTTTAGAAAAGTTTCATACTCTCTTTCTTCCTTACCACCTTCATCTTGCTTTTCTGTTGTTAAAAACAAACAAACAAACAACAACAACAAAAAAAACACTGTTCTTTGCAGCGAGGAAGGTCTAGAGTACAGATATCATAAGCAGAAGGGGATTGGCAATTTTAATACACATATTGAAAGCTGCAAGGAACCTGGCATGCTACTTTGGATGGACTTGGAACCATCTCACCATTTCCATGCCAGACCATGTTTTTATAATTAGCTCTTCTAAAAAGGACTCTATTCTCAAAGCATGTTGTGAGTCATGTACAGGCTGCACACAAAGAGGTCCTGTGGCAAAGGAAATGTATGGAGGCCTCTTCTGTTTGCTTTCCCTTTCTTTTCTCCTTGGCTTATCTTCCTCACAGGCCTTACAAGTGTCTCTTGTCTGTGTGTGCATGTATGTGAAAAGTGGCAAATTGTGTGGCTAAGTGGAAGTGTCATGGAGCAAAAGAAACATTTTCTCTTGTTAATCTATTACCTAGACAGCCAAGGCCATCTCTGGATGACAAACACTCAGCCTCTATTTCCCCAAAGCGGCATCTGGCTTTCTGGCAGATCCTCTTGTGCACATGAGCAGAGAGGCAGCTGGGTTTCTCTGGCTAATGACAAGCTCCGAGTTGCTCCCTCTCTCTGGGAGCCATTTTCTTTGGCTCACCTTTGACACAGTCATTGGATGTTTTTCTCTCCATTTGAAGGTTTTTTTCTTCCATCCAGTTTTTTATCAAGACTTTATATGTCTCTGATCACCACTTTTAACAAAAGGATGAGGCAAATGAAATCTTATGTGCATGTCTTATTGCCTGGGTGCAACATAGGCTGGAGCATCTGATGACCCAAATAGGACTTTAGTGCCCTTTGTGTTAAGGGGGAAAGTGTGTTGATCTAAAGAAATGCTATGCCAGCAGTTTGCTTTCCCCAACCGTATTTACAAAGAATATTGATCTTCAAATAATCCTAGATTTTTTTAAAATGTGACATCTTTAGGAATCAACAAGTAAAAACAAAAACAAAGCAAACCAAACAAACAAAAAACAGGTCTTATTATAGGCCTTAAGATGGTTTTACCTGCTTCTTTGGTTATAATTAGGAAAATGTTTACAGAGTAGGGTCCCAAGTGTACATGTGAGCTTACCTCTCCCTGTCCCAGAACTTTAAGACAGCCAGGCAGAAAGGTCTGGGGCCCTCATCGAACAGTGATGGCTAGAGTGTAGTTGCAGAATTCCGGTTGGACAAAGCAGACATTCTACTCACACTTTAATCATGAAACTTCAGAGAAATCAGTGTCTCCTCCTGCCATTAGGTTGGCCACTCATCACTGATTAAAGTGAAGTAATGGCACTATTTGCTGTAAATGAATCTATTTATTTATACCTGAGTGACTTCCGTTCACCAGTGGACTTTGGGTGTCTCCTGGGGACCCAGCTTCCTCTAAATATTTGGCTCGTAATAGAATGGCATTTAGAATCTCATGGCTTTGGCTATATTCTAAGAGGGGACATATTTGAAAGTACTTGGGGCTGGGACCTAATTCTGATCTGAGACAGATTGTATGCAGACATCGGTCTCTCCTTCCCCAGTCAGCTACCCCTCATTCCCAATAATCCAGTAGGTTCTCTTCCTCCAGCTCATCTGTCTCATAGGGTTGCCTCAGCATGAATATAGTACCTTGAAAGGAAGGCTGCTATGGGTGTAGTAAAAATTTTAGCTGGGGAAAAGGAAAATCTTACCCTGTACCTTAGATTAGTTCCTTATTTTTGTGTCACAGAAGATAACCTCCATAACCTCTTTCAATCTCAGTATTCTCAGCTGTTTGGTGCAGAGATTAATATCTATCTCTAGGCACAGTTGCTGTGGGGAATCAAATGTGCAATAATCATAATTGAAATGAAATCAGTTCATCTAATATGCCAAAAACTATTAGAAAAGTTTCACCTGCTTTGCTTTTACTTAATCCTCACAGCCACCTGAGTAGATGCCTGCTATTATTATTTCTATTTAAAAGATGAGAAAGCAGAGGTTCAAAGAGGTTGAGTGGCTTTTTGATTTGGATGTGGATTCAAGTTCAGATAATGTGATTTAAGGTCATGAGCTTTGAAATACTGATACAATGAACAGGGCCGAAAATGTTCACACATGAAATACTCTAAAAATGTAAATAATTTACCTCTAATAATGTCATTGTGTATATTTCTAGTACTATAGTAAAATTTCCAGACAGAAGTGGATTATACTTCTAAAAAATACAAGTCATAGTGAAATGACTTAAAGACGTTCTACTTCAGAACACAGTATCCAATATCCACTAATTACTAACCTGACGACTGAATATGATCTATCAGGGCAAAAGGAAACTTGAGGAAGTGATGAGTTAGTTTGTTTGCATAGATTGTGGTGATGGTTTCATGGGTGTATGCTCATCTCCAAACTCATCAACTGGTATATATTAAATACATACAGCTTTTTGTGTGTCAGTCATTCCTCAACTACATGATTGTGTTTTTTAAGACACTGACCAGCTTTGAAATAACACTATACAAATAACAAAGAGATATTCTTTAAAATGTAGATAATTTTCAAAATATTGACTCTAGGCTTAGAGATTAATATTTCGATTAGAGAATAATGTGATTGTTGAGAAGTTACACCAAAGGAAACTAATGATGTTAAAAACACCCTCCTGAGATGAAGCAAATTAGGCAGATGGGGAGAGAATAGTGAAAAGGTGGTCATCTCCTTCCCTTTCCTTCACACTTCTCTTCACCTGTTTCACACCTGTTGTTGGGAGGAGAGTGAGAAGCACCATTCTTGGATGGCTCAAAAGTTCAGCTTCTTCTTGGTCTCTTCAAGACTCTAGGAGAGAACAAACCTCTGAGAGCTTTCTACCAGGACGTGTTTCCTCCCCCCTCTCTAACTCAGGTCCCCACATGACTTAATAGTGATGATGAATGTGTTTATATAAGTGAAAGATATAAGACCAATATTATCCTGGTATAATAGTGCTATTATTACTCAAAGAATTTAGTAAATACAATTACTGGTGGTAAAAAGAGCTGGCAGATCATGCGATTTAGCCTACATAGAGAGAGAATTGATTTGTTTTAGGATGCATAGCTACTTAGAGAAAAAGCTCACGATCCATGGACACCCAGCTACAAAAAGTAAAATCATTGGAATTCATTTATTGACTCATCGATACATGGATCCATGCACTGGATCCATGGATGCAGTGCACAGATAATGACTACTTCTTGATGAATAAAAATTCTAACAGAAGCATGAGGAAGGTGTTATAACCTCATGAGGTGGTAGCACTGATGGGATAGTAGAGAAAGCTTCAGACACACTAACAACCACAGTGTTCTCTTCCAAGCTCTGTAGAGAGATGAAACAACCATTGTTGCTGCCCATGAGAGCTCACAGGTGAGCAGGGAAGATAAGACAATGATTACAGGCACACCTATGGCAAGGGAGAACATGCCAAGTACTACAAGAAAGGTCCAAACAAGCAGCCAAGGATTCTGGAGAAGCAGGAATGCACCCTGCTGGGGGGATCAGAAGGCCTTCCTGGAGGAGGTGCTATTTGATCTGGCTCTGAAAAGATTGCAGAACTTCTGAGCATACACTGAACCCAGGGGTGCCAGGTATGGGAAGACCCCACAGCAAATAAACAGTAACACATTCAGTTTGATTTTGTCCCTGGCTTCTTGGTGCACATGGCATTATTAAGTTCCTAAACATAAACATATTCCTTTTAAATCCATCTTCAAAGTCAACTGGAGCTCCAGGCCTGTGAAGACTTGACATATCAAAAGAAACTTGCTGACACAAACTGGAGTACTGAGCTTGATCTATTCTAATATATGGTTTTAATGTTTCTCATTTTGCAGCCTTGCCAGCTACCATCTATCATCCACTGTCACATTTAAGTTTCCTAAATTACTGCTTTTTAACTTTTGTCACTTATTCAGCAAAGAGCTATATTCAAAAACCTGCCCCCCCAGCCAACCCCTGGATTGTATCTTAATATTAAGAGTGAGAGAAGGAGAAATAGAAATCTTCACTCCATTCAGAATAAGCAGGGTTGGGTTTTTTTTCCTGGTTTCAAATTCAAGCATTGATTCAATTATGTCACTTTTCAATGGTTTGGGGTGGAAAGAATATGAAACCGTTGAGAACTGGAAGAATAGAATGTGTCGAGAATTGTAATTATGGAAATAAGAGAAAGAGTGAGTAAATTCTTTGGAATATTTCTGGATAAAAGAATCACAGGAAATATTTTCCTCTTCTTTAAGATGTGGGTGAGAAGGGGCTGCAGGTTTCTGGACCTTGATGTGAGAAGGAAATTAGAGTGTGGTTCACTTGGCTTCAGCTCTGCAGGCTTCTGCTTCTTATTTGACCTCCCGCTGATCAACTCTACTGCCAATGGTGTTAAGGGTGAATTTCTGGTCTGACTTGGCCTATTCAATCAGATGGAAAAGTCTGCTGGTGGGTAAAGTTGTGAGCTAACCACAGGATAATGGGGTCTAACCACATTTATTGCAGGTTCACCACATGCTCTGCTTTTTCCAAAATTGGTTCTCATTAACAAATGTTTTTTTTTTTTTTTTTTTTTTTAATGTGCTACATGGTTAACATTCTTTTCCTACTCTCAAGAGTGTCTTGTTTTGGACAAGAAATTATATGGTCACCCTACTCATAGGTGAAATACCCTTAGTACACTGAGCCACCAGCACGGCAGAGAAAGCTTTAAGAAGCATTGAGAGATGCCCCATGGTTGTGGGTAAAGTCAGTCTCTCCACTTACCCAGCTACGAAAGGGCAATTTCTGCTGAGGTTGTTCTGTGTGTCTACCTACAGACCAATTTAGCAGCATTAAGTCTGAGAATGTTCTCTTTTCAAAGGGGAATCTTCCAGTAATATTATTGAAAGCAACTCATCTGTTGCTGGAGCATATTGTCAGTAAGTGGAACTTTTTCAATTGGATAAATATGCTGACCTATCCCCCTAATTTCTGTTCATCTATTCTCCATTACAGGCACCACAGGCTGTCTGTCAATGTTTCAAAAAAGGTCTGAGACCTTCTGGTTCCAGCTAAGAAAAAGTAAGCACACTCTAATCTATCTCCCCCTCTGATTATAACTAGCAACTTTAAATAGAATACGTGAAGAAACTATCTAATGACTCTGGGAAGTAAATCATTACAGGAAAATTATTCTCTGTTTTTTACTTAAAATTATTTTACTATTTTTTCTTTTATTATTCTTTACAAGTTTTTTTACACACACACACACACACACACAAACTTGGTTTAACTTTGTATGTGACTATGCTTTTTAAAATAAAATGGTATCAAACTCTATCTTGCTTCAGGGACTTTTTCCCCTCAAAATTATGCTCCTAAGTCAAACTCATGGTGATTTCTTTAATGTTCATTTTCATTGTGGCATACCATTGGTATACCATTGTATGAATATATGGCAAATTATTTACCTGTTTCCCTTTTCTAGAATTCAAGTTGTTTCTCAAATTTGTTTGTTTCCACAATGGATAATGCTACTGTGGATATTCTTATACATGTTTCTGGGGGCGGGGGACATGATAACATTTTTGGTAAAAATTTTAGGTGTAAAATTGCTAAGTTGTGGAGTATATGCAAGTACTACAATCTAATGCCAACTTGTTTTCCAAGCTGCTTGAGTGAAATTATACTCCTCTCAAAAGACTATAAAATAATCCTGTTTGTCACACCCTTTCCTAACCTCCTGTTAGACTTTTTTAATTTTTGCCAATCTGTTGGGTATAAATATTATTCTCATTGAATATTAATTCACATTTACCTGCTTTTTACATTCTTTCATATCACTGAACACATTAACATGATCATATTTTAATGGTTAAAATTTAACCTTATTCTGCAGTCAGGCTTCTCTAGTCTGGAAGGACTGACACAGAAGATCTGAACATTGCAGTCCCCAAGTGACCATACTGAGGACTGGGTTGATAAATAGTTCATTCTGCGAACAAATTGAATGTGTTTGGGGAGCTCTCGATAAGAAAGCAAAATATAACCAAAGGCATTGAAATAGAAAACAGTCTGACAGTGACCAGAGGGGAGGGAATTTCAGGGGAAACAGGGAAGGGGACACAGGAACAAGTATAAAGGACACATGGATAAAAACTAAGGGGGTGGAAATGGGAGGGAGGTGGGGAGAACTGGGGGGGTGGCCTGGGACGGGAGTAAACGACAGAAAACTGTACTTGAACAACAACTAAAATATTTTTTTTAAAAAAAGAAGAAAAAAAGAAATAATGTGAAGAGTGATGTCTAGGAGAACTCAAGAACTGTCTAAAGGACCAATTAATTCCCTACATGGCAGTTACTAGCTCCATATGCACATAGATTATTTCAGATGTTGGTGGGAACTCAGAGGATAAAATCTCCTTCTGAGGAGGTTATCCACTTGACTTATGTTCTGCTAAGTATGGTGGAGTGCACAGTTGTAAAAGTCTTGGGTTCTCAGCATCGTTGAGGCAGTATATCAGCCCTGGATTTCTCAGTCCTGCAATTCTTGTTTTTTGAGACAAACAAATCTATATTTTTCAAAGATATTGTTAGTGGCGTCTTTGGTCCTGATAGTTCAACAGGTTCTTAATTGACATGAGACTCAATATTTTTTAGGCACTTACTATTGTCCAGACACTAGATATCTCACTTAATTTATACCAATGAATAGGGGGAAGAATGTACCTTCAATCACTGTCACTAAAAAGAGATATGTACAAAGAAAGATAATGATAATAATCTTTATATTGTTACTGAGAGTCCTCTCAGTGCTAGATGTGTTATATCAATCATCTTTAATATTCCAATCAGGCACCTGGGGCCATGAGTGTAGTTTAGACAAGACACCTCACATTGACCTGAGTTCTGTCTTACTTAGGTCACCCAATGAATTAGTAATGAAGCTGGTGTTTGAGTCAGCTTTCCACCCCCACACTCTTCTTCCTCAGGCTTTTCTATCCACTCCATCTTTCACCTGCCCCCTTCCTCACCCTTGCAATGAATGGCACAATGCCTAATCTGATAAAGATCATTCTGAGATGATAAAGGGAATCATTTAAAATATGTCTGAAAGAAGCAAGTCTACAAGAAAGATTCTGACACTCATAACTCAAGACAAAAGCTACTGGTGACAACTGCGTACTAACCACAAATGGCGTTTTGGTATAAAATAACTATACCCATAGGTAAGTGTCCATAGAATCTGGTTTTTCTGAAAACCTTCTGGGTTATATTATATGTTTTTCCATGCAGTTGTGGCTCTGTTAACTCTCAAAAGTGTCCCAGTTGGCCATGCAAAGTTTTCCTTTATACAGAAAACATCAGGATGATATTTTGTCTGAACATCCAGTACATGAAAGTCATGGTTGATACTGAGAGTGACTCTGTCATAAACTAATGTTTCCACTCAGTTATCATCATTGTCACTGACATGTTTCTTTAGTGCCTATTGTAAAAATAAAGGGTCGCCATGGATGTTTGCACATTTCTCTATTTTTTTGAATTTGTTTAGGAGAAAACAGGGTGTTTGGTATTTTTCTTCAGCTGGAAATAATTTGAAGTTGCAAGAAACTCCTGTAAGAATTAATTTAACACTCTAATCACAGGCAAAGGATTCCCACTTTGCAATTAGCTTCCCAGAGTCTATAAAAGAGATGACATTTAAGGAGTTGGAAACTTCTCAGCATTGCAGCATTTCTACATGCAGCCAGCACGTTATCTTTGATTCTGAAAGCCAGAGAATACGATAATTGAAAAACATAGAAAACTGCCAGCCCATATTTTAGTCTTACCTAAAGTAGTAGAACATAATAGTTAGGTTTTTAACTGAGTGTGAGATTAGAGATAGGGGGATGTGTTATTATTTGGGGTTAAGCAGGTGGTTTCTGAAGTCGAATTGCCTGGGTTTGAAATGGGATTCTCCCACTAACTAATCATGTGACCTCAACCAAGTTACTTATCTATGAAGTGGAAATTTTAATAAGACACAGAGGCTTATAACTAAAAATACATGATAGAAGGCATGCAAAGCAATTGGGACAGTTCCTAGCATATGGTAAACACTTGCTCTTATCATTGTTGAAGACAAAAGGAGCCAGAATAATACAAGTCTGAATTCTGAGGATAAAGTTAGAACTCTGGGAACTACGAGTGTAAATATCTTCCTCTCCATCTTCATAGGCAATTAATTGGAAATTAATGTCAATGAAACACCGAAATGCATAATTCATAACCATGGAAGAAACTGGGTGAAGGGTGCTGGAGACTTCTCTGGATGATCTGTAACTTACTGTGTACTATAATTACTTCAAAATAAAAAGTTTTTTTTAAATGCACCTTTCAGTCCCATTCAATTTCCTCGAACACTTCTGTCTCCAGTCTAGTCTGAGCCACCATCACCTCCATGCCTCACCTTCCTTCCAGTTCATGATGAGCAGAGTATTCAAAGTGGCCTTTGGAAAAATAAATACAATATTGATGGTTTGCTATGCAAAGCCCTTCATTCTCTTCCTACTGCTGTTTTCATGTGGTCAGCAAAACCATGAATAAGCTGGCTTCCAGTGTTCTTCAAGCCATATCATGTGCAACTTGCTACTAACTTAATATACGCAATGTAGACTATACGCCCAACATCTCAGTCAAGCCAAGCCCTCTTCCACAGAAGGACCTAAAACACTTCATTCTCTCTCTGCTCTTCTCCTGCTTCCATCTTACTCACTATTTGAGTCTTAACTTAAAAGCTACTTTTTCCAGGGATCCTCCTACTTTCACACAAATTCAGGCAATTATCTTATTATGTGGTCTCCAAAGTTGCATTTCCTACATGCCTATTTTCTTACTTAATAACTTTAGCTTCTGAAACCATGCCACTAACTAAAAAAGTCAAATAAAAAGTCTCCATTCACTTTAATGGGAAAATTGTTCTGAGTTTTGTATCAATAGGTAGTATCACAGATCAGTCAATCTGTAAAATGAGATACATGCCCACCTTTTAAAAACATATACTATTTTTAAATGCTGCATTTCTCAAATTGGCATTAGAGAGAGAGAGAGAAAGGGAGAGAGCCAGAGAAACACTGATTTGCTGTTCCACCCATTTATGCGCTCATGTGCCCAGACTGGTTTTCAATCTTCACTTGGGAATCCATGTATTGACTGTAGGGGTGGCGACTGTGTGTTGTTCAAGGGGCAATTATATATTCATATGTATGTATGTATATGTATATGTACATATATGAATTAAAGAATATAAATACGAGGAATAAGCAATAGTTTAAAAGTAAATAGTCCACACATGAAATGTAATATAATGAAGATTTCACTGATCAAAGGAGAAAAGTAGTTGATAATGGGTAGTTGTTCAAGAAGCATTCTTTTTCTGTATCAATGGTCTAACACTCTGCAGAAACACACAGCTATCTTTTGCTCAAACTGCACTTTAAAGTTAGAGCACTGAAAATACATGTAACACAAAATAAAAGCTAAGCACAAAAGTGCTTTGTAGTGAACAGAAATAGCATTCATGGACCAAAGATGGATTAATCTCAGATGTTACATTTTCATCCCTCTTCTTGGTGTATGCAGAATGTTTGGGGTTTACCTAAACATGGAGCATAATTCAAATTTGGTACATGTTACATCCTCTGACTAGAAATTCTTGTGGAGACCAAATTGACTATAATATTTCAATATAACTATTTATAGCATGGTACTTATTTATGTGCTTGTGTGTAAGACATCATTATATTGGAAGAAAGTTGTCATTAATCTAAAGGTGGTATGGAGTTTCAAAATAACATAACTTTATAACTACATAGGTAATATGTGTATGCGACTACGTAAGATGACTTGGCAGCTTTAACAAGTCATTAAATGCATTTGTTGCATAGGAAACTTCATAGGTACATGCTCACTGTGTAACTATTTATGTTGTTTCCACCACTAGAGAATAAACTTCAAGAAGGGAGGTTACTCTCATATTCCTAGCACCTGGCACAGTGCAATAAACAAGATCTTAGGATGAGTCTTCATACAGAGGAAGAGCCAGAAGGAAACAAGTTTAAATTCAGAGCAAGAAGTGAGTTGGGGAAGTGTTACAGAATAGACTGGGGTGGGGGCAATTATTGGCCCACTCAGGGACGCCAAAAACTGTTACAGAGAAGATACACACATACAGGGCCAAGGGGGGTCACAATATATTATTTATCAAAAGGACCCCCACCAGGTTCGTTATGTCTGCTGCCAGATAGGAAAGACATCTTTCAATGCCAGAGATTTGTGAAAAGAAAAGGAAATGTTTGTTTGATGCTATGCAGACTTAAAGTAGTGATCTAACGTCTTTGTTAAAATATCAAAGTCCTTTTTGGATACCCTCAGATGTCCACAGTGCTTCCTTATCCCCTGCTCTAATTCAGGGTACTGTAACTCTGGAAAAGAAGCAAACCCCGTGTTTCAGGCTGCTGGCACTGTCAGCAGGATCCCTAATTAATCCAAAGCCATGTGGTACCTTCTGATGGCCCACTGGCAAGAGTTCTTTCACCCTTTTTCCAGACAATGTCTCTCCTGCTTCCCAGGCCATGCGGCCAAAGGGAGCACCCCAAAGTCACATGGTCCTCTTCTACCAAAACTGTAGGGGTCCCCACTCTGGCCAAAACCGCATGGTTGTTCTCTCCAGAAGAGCTGCGGGGGTCTGCACTCTGGCCAAAAGCACGTGGCTCTCTCTTCACCTAAGCTGTGGGGAGGGGGTCCCCACTCTGGCAAAGCCACGTGGTACTCTCTGTATCACGTGGCTGCTGGGGTCCCCACTCTGCCAAAAGCGTGTGTCTCTCTCCTTCAATGGGTGCACGTGGCTCTCTCTCAGGTAGCTGCCGAGTCTGGGTTCAAATCCCTGTGCCAATCCTCCTCTGCAGCCCCATTTCCAACTCCTCCCACAGTCGGCTACACTTGCCAGCACTCCCGTATCCTTCCAAATTTACTGGGCTGACATCCTGAGTCTGGGCAGGTGTGGCCAACATGGAGCCAATCTTGTCCAAGCTCTCACACAGGTGCTATCACCTGAGGGACCTGCCCCCAGTTACGTCTTGGGTGGAAGTCACTTCCATCCCCTTGGCTCAAAGCATGGCCACAGCTATTTAACATATCTGTGCAACCAGTTAAAGGTAATAGATATGTTAAATGACCATGCCAGAGGTTAGTTGCAAAGCTGTTGTACAAAACAGCTCTCAATGACCCTGCTCCATGTGCCCCTTCCCCCAACTCACACCTGTTGGGGGAAGGGGGAAGGACATGCTAATATTTCCTGGACTCCTTGAGTTCTGGACCCCTTTCCAAATCCCTATTTGGGGCTCTACTCTGGGCTGCACTCTGTAACAGAAGGGATGAAGAAATGAACTATCCCACACCATACTATGATAGGAAAGGAAATAAAATATGTGCCAGACATATGTATTGCATGCATTATTCTACATCTAAACTGTTGTATATGTAGTCGATTGCTTTTGTACCAAGACTCAAAAATAGGGAAGGTGTCACCAGATCTTAGTTCTTCTTAGGTCTTGGATCTTCTTCTTCTCTGTTCTCTTGTACTACGGTAATATTTGATTGTGATGGTCATCACAGGAAGAGCAATGACTCAAGAAATGGCTTGGGTATTTCCTAAGCTAATTTATTATGCAAATAAGCAATATAAGTGGTTTTGCATGCAGTTAGCCCAGAGCATGATGCCACAACTACACACATACTAAAAAATTGGTGATTTTTTAGTATCTTCTTTCCTGATTTTAGCATATAGGGTTTGAACAGCTCCTTTTGGGCGTGCTGACTTAGCCTTTCTAAGCAACAATTCAATTAGAATCAGCAAATACCCTCTATGTATGCCAAGATAATTTTAACCCATGACAAGGCTAGAGCAAAACCACAGCCTGGTGTCTCTTCATACTGACTGAAACAAAATGTGCAAAAACACTGAAAATGACCTTCTTAATGAAGACATAGATTGGACTGGTAGCAAAATTTTATGCAAGTGCCTTTCAGATTCAAAGCTGTTTTCAATGTAGTTAACCGGCCCCCATGTCCCACCCTGACCCTCACCAAAAGGAAAAGAAACAAGTTTGACCTATCTTGAGCCAAAGTCACACTGTTCTGCCTGTTAAGAATATGATTAGCTTCTGAAAGTGACTGATGCCCTGGGTTTTCAATCATGTTAGAATTCTGGAATAATGGAATTTCTTATGAGGTCTCCAAAAGGTCTTATAGGCTTTCAACATCAACTTCCTCCTCCTTCCTGGGAACTGAATTTACTTCTGCCAATCAACTTCTGTTTACATGGTGGTACAGGTTTATGATTCAGTCTATGTCAAAAGATCTGAAAATTAGTTGTGCCTTCAGCAACTCTCCTGACTTCAAATGTCAATCGATCCCTCTTTGATAAAAGTTCATTAGTTCCTCTAGCATTAAAATTTTAGACAAATACCATTTTAAAATGAGAATTGGTATCAGCCTGGAACATAAATAACAGTAAGATCACATTATACATCCAGGAACCCAGATTTGAATCTGGGATCCACCAATGAAAAGCTGGGTGAAATTTGGTATTGCTTTACTTCCATGCACTGTAACTTCAGTATCTGTAAGATGACAATTATAGCAATATCTGCGAGGGCAGAGCTCCTGGCAAACAAATTTAGAATTAGCTCAGTGTGACAATGTTATGCTTCCTATTACTGTTATTGTGGTTCAGTCTTTCAAATGAAAACATAAAACTTGAAAACCAGCGAAGAAGCTGCTTTGGATAAACATGCTAGCCTTACCTGGAAGAAGTGGAGATATTGAAATATAAGCTTATTTCTTTTATATTTAGAGGCATATTGTTGAAAGAGAATGAGAAACACTGTCATTAGTTTTCAAATTACATATGCAATCAAATTAAATGCCACCCTTATATTTTAAGCATGCTTTATGGGATAGTCTTTGTGACTTTATAAAAAAAAAAGCTGTAATTTTTGGTTTGCATTTTGGTTGAGTCCACTACCCTGTAAGCATCTCTAACTGCCAGGCCATATTACATTTTTTTAAAGATATACTTCAGTTTTGCTTTCAGAAAGGCCTATAAAACTTCTACTCTACAGACCTTTCCAAAAATTGTAATTATAAACTCTGGAGAAAATAAAACATAGCCACATTAAATGACATGGGAGCATAAAATAGGCAGATTCTTGAAAGAAGTCATTACTTGAATGCAAGGAAGTACAGTGGGTGAGTTTCCTGTCTTGACAGCATCTGGCTGAGGGCGGGGATTTTTCTGTGCCATGTTGTGTAGCTAAACTCAAGGTACATCTTGACTAACAAATTGAAGGACAGAGTTTGAGGCAATCACAGCTACTGAAAGCGAGGGAGTTCCTGGAAAAGAGAATATGAGAAGGGGGACATTAGATCCTATGCACAAATTTTGCCTGGCTCTCTGATTGACCATCACACCACCCATGCACAGAGCAGGCTATAAACACCAAGACCAAAGATAAAGTACTGAAATGAGGTTTGAGTTGCATCTCAGGAGCATTTGCAGTTTGAGTCCAGCCAAGTAAGTTTTCTGCTAAATCAATCAACCAATCAATCAACATGTTTTGAAGGAAGATAACAGAATTTAGAGTCTCCATAACACAACATTCATAATAATGCTCATAACAAAAAAGTGACTGATTCTTTAAAAAGAAAATGATAATCAATAGTTGAAATGATCAATAGATTGGAAATAGCAGAAAATTATTTTAGAATACCTATTGAAACTATACTCAATAATGTAAAGAAAATTGCTAATAATAAATAAAAGGTAAATGATGTCAACAAAGACTTATAAAGCCTTAAAAGAAACAAATGGATATCTTAGAACTAAAAAATACAATATCTGAGATTAAAGTTCAATATATGGACTTAACAGTTATCCTAACAATGACAGAAGAAAGAGCCAGTAAACTTGATCATAGATCAGTATAAAGTACCCAAGCTATAAAGCAGAAAGATGAACAGAGTCTCAGGAATCTGTGAGACAACACAAAAAAGATCTAATACATGTGTAACTGGAATGCCAGAGGAGGAGAGAAAAGAAATGGGTTATGATTTTTTGAAAGAAATAATGTCTACAAACTTCCTAAATTTGGAGGAAAATATGAATTTAAAGACTAAAGAATTTAATGAGGCCCTGGCTGGTGTAGCTCAGTGGATTGAGCACGGGCCTGTGAACCAAAGGATCATGGTTCGATTCCCAGTCAGGGCACATGCCTGGGTTGCAGGCCAGTTACCAGCAGGGGATGCACGAGAGGCAACCATACATTGATGTTTCTCCCCCTCTCTCTTTCCCTTCCCCTCTAAAGATAAATACATAAAATCTTTTTTAAAAAGAATTTAATGAAATTGATCCAAAGTAAATATAAAGAATACACACCCACATGTCCAGATACATCATAATCAAAGTGTGAACAGAAAAGATAAGGGGGGACCTTGGAGCAGCCAGAGGAAGCAACACATCTGCAGGGAAGTGGCTGTTGGCTTCGTATCAGAAACAGTGCAGTCCAGAAGATAGCAAAGCCTTATTTTAAAGTGTTCAAAGAAGAGAAACTGTCAATATCAACCCAGAGTTTTTTTTAAATATCCTTTAAAATTTAAGGTAAAAAAATATTTTTCAAATAAAGGAAAACTAGAAGGATTCATTGACAGCAGATATGCACTATAAGATATACTAAAGGAAGTTCCTCTGGCTGAAGGAAAATGTCCCAGAGGGTAGCTCAGCTCTTCAGGAAAGAGGAAGAACACTGGGAATGGCAAATATCTGGGTGAATATAAAACATAATTTTTACCTTACTTTTTAATTTAATGTTTTAATTACAGTTTATATTCAATATTATTTTGTATTGGTTTCAGGTATACATCATATTAGTTAGACAATCACATAATTTTCAAAGTGTTTCCCCAGGTATTTCCAGTACATACCTGGCACCATACATAGTTATTACAATATTATTGACTCTATTCCCTATGCTATACCTGACATCCCTGTGGCTATTTTGTAACGACCAATTTTCACTTCTTAATCCCTTCCCCTTTTCATGCAGTCCCCCAGCCCTCCTCCCATCTGATGATCATCAGTCTGTTCTCGGTATCTGTGAGCCCGTTTCTATTTTGTTCATTTATTTTGTTCTTTAGATTTTACGTATAAGTGATATTTGTCTACATTAATCTTTAAAACATCTATTTCCACATTTTAGGTAGTTCTTGAAAGATGATAGATGTTGAGTTTCTGGTTGAATGAAAAAGCGGGGGAGCCTGAAGAGAGACTCCCATTGAAGGAAAAATAAAAACACATGATCTTGGGCACTTGGATTCTGATGACCAGTTATTCAAACTCAGTTGAAAAAACAACTTGGATTTAAAGGTGTGTGTGGACTGTACATCTGGAAAGCAGATATGCATTGCAGCTTCCATTGGTACATGAAGAAACATACTAGAAATGGCAAATAAACCTAAAACCAAGAAAAAAAAGGGACTTATTTTCCCCTGTGTGACTTCACAATAAGTAAAAAAAAATCACTTTAAAGACACTTCTTGAATATATACTAGATAGATGAACTTTACCTGTTTTAAATAAATCTTGGTGTTGAACATGGCCCTGGCGTGAAACAGATGGCACACTCACAAAAGTGCAGTTGGATGAATGAACTCATTTTAAAATATGGAAAATCAACAAGGGATGGGGAAGTATCCTGAAGCTAGCAACAAAGGGAATGCCCTCATCGCCCTTAGATTATTACCTAGGGACAAGTGAAGAAAGTAGTTGCCATGCCTGGTGAGAGCTATAGAGGTATGATATGACTGCCCAACGAAAGACATGACCTTGGATAGAGGAACTCTGCCACACCACTGAGCACCAAACCACAGTACACCACAGTATAGCAGGAAGGAGACCTGGCACTAATTACTATGATCTGTCTCTCCTCTTCCTGTATGATGTCTACTGATCCCCTACCTGTTCCTCCCAGTGGCTCAGCTGAGCTAGGGGCCAGGGAGCTAGGAGGCCTGACTGGTGCCACCCTTAGTGCACATGGCCATGTAGTGTTTTAGCCATAAAGCAAGATGGAGATGGGTAGAGAGTGCGCCTTGGCTACAAATGGAGGATAATAACCAGAGCAGAGCAAAATGAGTCCCCAGTCCTTGGATTTGCAATCTATCAGTTAGGCAAGTATAACTTGTTTAACAGTTAAGTAACAGGGCAACAGGCCAGGTGTTTATCAACAACCACCCCTGTCATTCTACGTTGAGAGACCTCTCCTGAGCTATTTTTTAAAACTCATATTTATTCCCTGAATATGAACATTTATTTTCCCACCCCCACCAAGGGTCACTGCCAGGTTGTGGGTCAGCACCAGGTCATGCGTCCCCATCTCTGGGTTGCTGCACTGAGCCACGTGACTCTGCCTTGGCGCGAGCTGACCCATAAATATGAGCATTTTCAATGCATAGTCAAGTGGGGTTTGACCTTAACATGTATGCTAACTTAGATATATTTCATCACCAAGAAAACAGGGTGGGGAAAATGAAAATTATTTGCCTAGCTAATTATTGTGAGAACCAAGATTGGAAACAATGCTTCTGTACCTCACCCAACATTTCTGTGTCTCACCTAGAATTCCAGACACCATAACTTTACACCTATGAATGTGGGCATTTTATTTGGGTTGCCAGTTGAAAATAAGTCCCTTGCATCCTTATTTTAGTTTTATTTGCCATTTCTAGTATGTTTCTTCAAGTACCAATGGAAGCTGTGGGGCCTATCTGCTTCCCAGGCGTAGAGCACCAACACACCTTTAAATCTGAGTTGTTTTTTCAAAATCACTACCAGGATCCTAAGAGCAACAATGCACAGAATCCTTTTTAAACACCATCACTATTTTTAAAAAGATGTTAAAAAAAGCATTAGTTCATTGAATTCTTATAAAGGCTATGTGAAGTGAATAATGTTATTCCCATTTTACAGATGAGAATGGAAGCACCAAGGCATAGAGGAACTTGCCATTTGTCATGCTATTAAGACAGGGGCACAGCCAGAAGTTGAACCTTTAATAATCAAAATCCTGTGCTGTTAGCCATTTTATCACCTTGGGGGTAAGTGAACTGAAACTATGCCTGACCTTGATGGCTGGTGACATATTAGCACTGGGCTGATGGAGTGGGAGCCAATTCATAATTTATCTCAGGGAAAAAAAATGCTCCCTCTATCTCGCCGCTGACAACTGAACCCTTTAGCAGTATCAGGGGGAATTATGTTGGAAGAAAAATGGCATGTCTGTGAATACTACATTGTCTTCAGGTCCACTAAATTGATTTTTATTTTCAGAGATAAAATATTTCCAGGAGTTCTGCCTGGAATGGCAGGATGCCAGGAACAGTTGAACTTTTCCACACGCCATTTGGGTTAGTCCAAGTCTTCTCGTTTTAGAGTCTCCTTAGGAAAGCTTGTCAGTGTGGACAAAAAACAGAACTGTCAGAGCTCAAGTACAGATTTGAAGAATGTGTCATCTTCCACACTTCTTAGGAAGGAGGCTCCAGTGTAGGAGAAATAAAACGGAAGGAGGGTGTTTGCTTTCATCAAGAAGAAATAAGGACTTAAATACCCTTTAGAGCCTTGTTGACTGACTGATTTCAAAGTCTTCTCCTCTCTCTGCACCTCTGAAGTAAATACTCATAAAACAAATCAGCATGGCAACAACAGCCATCATGCACTGGACATTTCTTAGTGCCTAGTACTATCCTCAGCACATTCTGCAGATTACCACAATCATTCTTTGCAACAAACTGATGAGGTTGATACCATTATAACCCACTTTTTCCATATAAGGAAACTAGTCATTTAGAAAGGTTTAAGAATAAACCAAGCAGCTAATTGCTAAGGATGAGATTCAAATTCAGACTTGACACCAAAGGTTGTTTTCAACCATCATTGCATATTTGAGTCACCTATAGAAAAATTAAAATACACTAATACATAAACCACACATTCACAAATCCAATACTGTTGATTTGGTATGAGTGCTGGGCACGATGAAAAAAAATACACTCCAAATGTTTTTAATGTGTATCCAGAGAAATCACTACACAAAGCTTGTGACTGCTCATGTTAATAAGCAAAACTCACTGAAATCATGATGCAGCCTAATAATGGTGTTTACCTTCATAATACCCTACACAACACAAAACCTTATTGCACCAATGGTGTAAATCCCCCCAAAGACGAAGCTTGATGAATGCATCCAGCAGCAAGATCTAAGGTTTACTTGTAGTGTCAACAGACACAGCAAGTACTAATATGTTGTCTTGGTTGCTGCATAAGGCTTCAGAACCATCCTACAGTCCTCCGGGCAATGTTCAGAAAGATGAACCTAAGTGGCCAAGAGAGAGATTTTCTGTCACTGATAAAATGCCACCCACCAACCCCATCTCAAGCCTGAGAACATCTTCACCATTAGAATAAGCAGAGACTACCAGAAATCTAACCATTCACTCTGTAAAATAAGTAATCTGACATTTAAAGGCTTCCATCAGACGAAGAGAACAATTTTCATATTAACCAGTCTGGTTAGAAAAGGTGTCCATTTCTATAGGGCAACATCTGTGAGATCATTCAATCACCCAGTTTTAATCAGCTGTGCGAGAAAGGTCTACATCATTATCAAAGGACAGTTGAGGAAAAAGGACAGTTCTGCAGATCATTATGAATGACACTTCCTTCAAAGGGGCTGGTCATCATCCATTTTTATAACTAACATGGCTTCAAGGGGTTTCAATTCATGGAGAACATGTCTTGATTAAAACATATTTAAATATAAATAAAAGATATCTAAATGACAAGGTAAGTGGTCTGGTTTGTCCATTCACATGTCCTTCCCATAGTCTCAGAAAGCCAGAATAGAAAAATTGACTTGGTTTCAGTGTTCTATATTAATCAACAATAAAATTAATCAAAAAATGAATACTATGGTAAGGTGACAGAATTACCTATCTAGGTCTTTCTCCATTTAAAATAATTACGTAATATTTCATGAATAAATGTATTATGGATTTATACATTATAAAACAATAATATAAAGTATAATAGTGCACTGACAAATCAGCAAAAGAGAAAGAACATAACCAACACTTTTGAAGCCTCCCTTGTACATCTTATCTTGGATGTACCTTCCTACGTTGAGTCTGAAGATACAATCTCCTGAAATTAAAAAAAAAAATGTTTTATCCTCACCCAAGGACCTTTTTCACCGATTTTAGAGAGAGAGAAAGGGAGGGAGACAAAAAGAAACATCAATGTAAGAAAATTCGTTCGGATGACCGCCTTCTCATGCATGCCCCAACGAAGGGTTGAGCCTGCAACTTTGGTATGTGTTCTGACTAGGAATAGAACCTGAGACCTTCTGGGCTATGGGATGGCACTTCAACTGACTGAGCCACACCTGCCAGGGCTCCTGAATTTCTTGATTATCATATCTTAGCTTTTCTAGAAAGTCCTGCCAGGTACTGTTTCTTTGATATATCATTTACTTTTCAAGTTTGGGAGCCTTATAAAAATAAAATTATACTGTACATATACTTTTAATTTTGTTTTTGTTTTAGTTTTCCTTCAAAGTAGTTTCTGAGATATATTGATGATGTTTATGGATACTGTTTATTTGTTTTAACTCTGCATGATATTCCAGTGTGTGAATATGTCACAATTTATTCATCTGTTCACGTACTGTGGAATTTGTTGGATGTTTCCAGTTGTTTTCAATGTCCTTCAGGAAACAATGATGCTAACAATGTTTAAGAGGTTCTCTGGGGTGTATATTTTTTAAACAATTGAAATGTGTCTGTTGTAGCTAAAGTGGTTACAAATATTCATGCTCCCAACCAGCAGTTGTATGTGAGTGCCCATTCTTCAAGTTCATACTTTCAGACTTTTTAATTGTGTCAAACTGGACTATATGAATATTTTATGGGAGCTTTAATTTGTATTTTTTTCAGTTACCAATGAAGATGAGTATCTTTTCCTATTTTATAGGAATGCCGACACAGAGATTTTGTCTATTTTATAATTGGTTGCTTAGTATTCCCTAATGAATCGTATGGAATTTTGTTGTTGTCTTTATGTGTTGCTGACAATTTCTATCAGTTCGTGGTTTGCTTTGGGTTTTGTGTGTTAGCTTTTGTGTTTTGATAAACAAAATTTCTAAATTTGTGCATAGTCAAACCAACTTTTTCTCTGTGTCTATGATTTGTATGTCTTAAATCTGATTTGCCCTTCCTGGGTGGTTTAGGTGGTTGGAGCATCATCTATCACACCAAAAGTTTGCAGTTTCAGTTACTGGCCAAGACACATAAATGGGTTTGTGGGTTTGATCCCCAGTCTCTCACATGGATGTTCCTCTCTCTCTCAAATCCATAAATATATATCCTTGGGTGAGGTTTTCTTTCTTATTTAATTAAAAAAAGAAACTTGACTTTATTTATGTTGTACATTCTTTTTTCATTGTTTACTCTTACAGTTTTAAAATTTAGTCTTTTATATTTAAATATTTAACTGTCTTGGAAAAACATCCCACACAAGAAAAGGAGCATGTGGTTATTTGGGGAGCATTAGAGAAGCACCACCCTGAGTGGGAAGAGGGAGGGGCCACCAGGAAGGAAGTGGCCATCCTACCTCTAAACCTCAGTGGTAATCTCCAAACCTTCCTTTCCACTTCACACTATCCTCATTTTACAAACAGGGCATTGAACATTTAGAATTGTTAAGCATCATGTCTGAGTTCCCACAGCTAGCAATTGACCAACCTGAGATTTGAACCTATTCATCCCATTTCCAAAGCCGATTTTCTTTTATCTAGCTACACAGTGCAACTCCCCAGGCTGAGGAATTTGGACTTGATCAGGGAAATTACTAATTATTGTTGAGCTACGAAGGAACCTGACAGAAAGTTTTTATATTCTTTTGTTTGTTTTCATATTTTTATGCAAAATTGATCTGGCAGTGGTGAGCAAGAGTCTTCCAAGTTTGTATGCCCTTTTGCTAAATGATTTTTCATGCCTGAAATCACCTTCTCCCTTAGTAGCCTCCCCATCATATCCCTCAACTCATTTCCCTTCTCCAGTAAGTCATCCCTGATTATTTGAGATGACACAATAACACTCTCCTCTCCAATCATAACTAATAGGCAAATAGCCCCAATCCCTTAGCAGTTGGTGTTTCCATCAAAAACAAAATTAATGCATTGGTAAAGCAGCCAATGAAATGCACACAATTATATAGCTTACTAAGTTGTAAGGCATCTTAGGAAGGAAATGAGAACATCCAAAGGACTGTCAGTTATATTTTTTAGTCATTATTATATAAGCTATCTTGGAATGAGGTAACCATTCTGGTTTTCACTTCTATATCTGCAGAAGCATGTTTTAAAAATACATAAGTGATCATTTTTATTGTAAAGTTAGTATCATCATTACATAAAATGTAAAAATGTGAAAACTTGAAAAGATAAAAATAATTTTCTCTTATCAAGCACATGTTCTGTTAATAGTTCAACAAATCCCCTTTTTGTTCATTTTCTGAGTATTGTAATCATCTGTTGTGCATAATCTTAAACATTAGTTTTGTTCCACCCAACATTATATAACAACAACAATATCAAATGCTTTTTAAAAAAGCATTTAAATCACTAGATTACACATCATCAAATTGGTGAACAAAATCATACAAAACCTTTTTCCTAAAGTTGGGAATCCAGGTATTTTCCAATGTTTTGTCCTAATGAATAAGGTTGATATTTAGCACTCTTGCACATTATGTTACTGGGACCCCAGTGTTTTGAATCTGTCTGCCTCTACTGGCCCAAAGAAATGTGTGAGTAGGAGTTTGCAGTATACAAAGAAAAGTAGTTTAATATTGAATTGGCCAATCCAGTGGTGGGGAGCTAATACCTAAGACCTGACTCCCCCTAATGGCCTGTAGGTTGCAGATTACAGAGGTAAAAATCACAAGACATGGTGGGTTAGAAATTTGAGGTTGTACTGGGAGCTGATGGGTTGGAAGTGAGATAAGGGTAATAAATAATTTTTGAGGTCTTCAGGACAGCTCTAAGGTCTGTTCTGGTGTGTCTCTGTCCTGTCTCATGAGAAAGTAGTCAGAGGATAGTTCTACCTTAGGGCTCAGGAGCTGAAACATATTCTACATCAAACCTGGGACCATTAGTCAGATCCAGGCACTGTCTTCTGCTGCCTTGTGGGTTGCTGATTTTCCAAGGGAAAGGCTGGATCTCTGAGCAACTTGTATATATATAGAGAGAGAGATGATTTTTAGAGCTAAGAGTTAAGATTAAATTCAATCAAAGTCATAAGGACTCTTAGTTTCAATTAGTTCCATTTTGTTTCTTTGATCTTCATAATTTAAAAAGCTTTTGTCTGGCCAGAGTTAAGAAGCATTTTAAAGCATTTCAAATCACTATATAACATGCCATAGTTGAGAAACAAAATTCTTGCTTTATTATTTAGCAGCCATGTGGCCTTGCTTTATGGGACATTGATACCCCCATCTTTGATGTGGGAGTCAGACCGCCCCTTGTTGCAGGAATTCTGAGCAATTCTTTCCCTACCCGGGAAGCACTGTCTATGTGAACGCAAAAGCAAGGTGTGATAAAGACTTCATCCAAAAGACAGATAATCCTCATGCCTCGGGGGCTGTGTTAAATGTTACAGAAAAAAATGAAGTAAAAAAGTTAATTCTGCATGAATAGGTACTATATTAATAATAATAAATGGTAATTCTAGATTGCCAGATTTAGGATAATTATTTTAATTATATGTTTCACCATCTGGATGACAGTCCTGGGTGTTTACACAAGTTTTCAATTAGTATTTTGAGGCAATGCCAAGAAACATTCTCTCTTAGCATTAAATTTCTCTCTCTTCTTTCATAATAGTTTGTGTTTGTTTTCCCTTTTAATTTCAGGGTTTAAAAAACCTATATACAATGATAATGACAGTAGAGTCAACAACTTGGGAATGAACCCTGGCTCTGCTACTTACTAGATAAGAGTTTGAATTCTTGGTGCCTCAGTTTCTTTATGTATCAGACAGCAACGAATGCATATTACATAGGGTTGTAGTAAAGATACAATATAACAGAGAGTGTCAAATTCTGGCACAGTGTCTGGCCCATAGAAGTTCTATCCATAATATCCCTTATTAACAATGGCAAGAGCAATGTTTGGAAGATGGCAAAGCTATTCTCGGCAGTACATCTAATTGTATCCTCACATTGACCCTGCAAATTGCAGATGACGTGCCCTCCTTTTACAGAGGTGGAAACCATACCTGTAGGAGGTTAAATAATGCACTCCTTGTCCCTCAGTTTCAATTGGCTGCAAACTGAAGCCAACTTCTCCGATTCCATGTTTCTTTTTTTTTCCTTATTGAACTAGGGTGTTTCCCAGTGCAAAGGTTCATATTAGAGATTTCCCTAAGAACAGGTTTAATGGAAGATTATTTGAATCAGACTAGAAAGAACTCACAATAGCTGACATTTGTGTATGGAACCTTAGAGATGTTTTTCAATTGAATCTTCCAGTGCATACATGTTTTAGGTTTTCTTCTCAGTTGTCACACACACAAGAAGGGTTTCACATCCAGAATCATCAGACTACAAGTCTGTGTCTTTTGCTGCAAGTGCTTAAAGGAAATCAAGAATGAGGGCCATAGATGAAGGGTTGCATCCTTCATATCTGAATGTATCTCTTACCCTCACTTCCTCTGGGACACAATACAAAGCATCCACTGGTAACACCTGCAAAAAGCAACGATCAACTTGTGAGATATGGGCAATAAAGATATTTTAAGGTGCTTGCAAAAGAGTTTCTCTAAGTATAGACCTGACTTGGCAATGCAAAGATGAGCCTCTCCAGACACCAGGGACAGAAAGATGGTAACAGTGGATCATTGCCTCTCTTGATGTTGAGTGATTTGCAATCTGAAAGTGAAGTTGGACTGGAAAGGGAGAGAGAGATAACAAGGAAAAAATATTCAATTTGAAGTTGCCTTCAAGGAAAAATGTCAATCCAGAAAATGATTTTATCAGGTTTGAAATGCAAATGCAATAAAATCCCTGACATATTTGGATTGGTAAAATAATATATTTCAGGATCGGGTAAAGAGAGGCTTCTAATGCAGGGGAAGTTGTATGTAGTGACTGGCTGCAGCTAGAATATAAAAATCATCATCTTAGAAAAAATAGCCTTGGCTGGTATGACTCAGTGGTCTGATGGCTGACCTGCAAACCAAAGGGTAGCCAGTTCCATTCTCAGTCTAGGGCACATGCCTGGGTTGTAGGCCAGGTCCCCAGTAGGGGGACGCACGTAGGCAATCACATGTTGATGTTTCTCTCCCTCTTTTTCTCCCTCCTTTCCCCTCTCTCTAAAAATAAAATTTTAAAGTCTTTAAAAAATAAAATTATTTTTTATTATTTGTATTGAAGTATAATTACAATATTATATTAATTTCAGGTATACAACATAATGATTCGATATTTGTATATATTATGAAATGATCATCACAGTAAGTGTAGTTAAACATCCATTACCTCATTTTGGTTTTTTTCCCACCACTCGCCCCCACCGTAGCCATCCCCACCTCCCACCCTCAAACCCTACCCTCCTTTGGCTTTCTCCATGTGTCCTTTACACATGTTCCTTGATGACTCTTCCCCTTTTACCCCCTGTTATCCCCTCCCACCTCCCTTCTGGTTATCATCAGTTTATTCTTTATTTCAATGTCTCTGGTTATATTTTGCTTGTTTGTTTGTTTTGTTGATTAAGTTCCACTTATAGATGAGATCATATGGTATTTGTCTTTTACCGCCAGGCTTATTTCACTTAATATAATGTGCTCCAGTTCTATCCGTGGTGTCATGAGGAGTAGGAGCTTCTTCTTTCTCTCTGCTGTGTAGTGTTCCATTGTGTAAATGTACCATAGTTTTTTAATTCGCTCATTTACTGATGGACACTTAGGTTGCTTCCAATGCTTGGCTATTGTAAATTGTGCTGCTATGAACGTTGGGGTGCATAGGTTCTTTTAAATTGGTGTTTCAGGGTTCTTAGGATATAATCCTAGTAATTATAATCCTATAATTACTTGGTCAAAAGGCAGTTCCATTTTTAGTTTTCTGAGAAAATTCCTTACTGTTTTCTATAGTGGCTGCACCAGTCTGCATTCCCATCAACAGTGTACCAGGGTTCCCTTTTCTCCATGACCTCGCCAGCACTTACCATTTGTTAATTTGTTTATGATGGCCATTCTCACGAGTGTGAAATGGTATCTCATTGTGGTTTTAATTTTCACCTCTATGATGGTTAGTGATGCTGAGCATCCTTTCATGGGTCTCTGGGCCCTCTGTATGTCCTCATTGGAGAAGTGTCTGTTCAGGTCTTTTGTCCATTTTTTAATTGGGTTGTTTGTCTTCCTTGTGTGGAGCCATGTGAGTGCTTTATATATTTTGGAGATCAAACCCTTGTATGAGGTATCATTGGCAAATATATTTTCCCATACGGTTGGCTCCCTTTTCACTTTAATGCTGTTTTTTTTTAGCTGTACAAAAACTTTTCATTTTGATGTAATCCCATTTGTTTATTCTTTCCTTTATGTCCCTTGTTCTAGGGGACATATTGGTGAAAATACTGCTGTGTGGAATATCTGAGATTTTCCTCCCTATGTTCTCCTCTAGGACTTTTATGGTGTCATGACTTATATTTAAGTCTTTTATCCATCTTGAGTTTAAAAAAATAAAATTTTTAACACTGAGTCATGACTGTATGGGAACAACGTATTTACCCTTAGTCAAATATTTTTCTGTGACTATATCCCCACTTTTCTATCATGCGGTGACAATATGAAAAGGAAATTCTCAGAGCAAGATGGTCTCTGTTGTAGTTGCCTCTACAGTGGACAATTTTGGGTGTCTGGTCACCTGCATATAGTCCCTCTTCTCTAATGACTTTCTGCCGCCCTCAGAAGTGGGCTTCTCTTGGCACATGTATATGAAATGACCTTGATTACCATCCCCCTCCTCCACTGAGTTGGCTCTATCAGGAGTAACACCTCATCCAATAAGAGCTAGTGAGATCATCTGTCCTTGATATTTCAAATAGAGGGTTAACCGGGGCTGAGGACTTGTGAAGATAAGTATGGCTTCAGAGAGAGCAAAATGAAACAAGTATGCAGAAGCAGAGAACCATGAGAAACAGAGCAGACATTGCATGGAGCGCACAGAAATGGAGAGGTAATCTTGGCTAACAATGCCTTTCCAGGCCCAGGTTTGAGCCCCCTGGGGCTTGGCTCCATCTATGGTTTCCTCTCCCTTGCCTGTGTCAGCTTAGATGAGAATGGTCTTGGCTGATACAATGCTATCCATCTCATGCAGAGTGGTGCTTCAGTGCATTTTTGTGAATAAATGGAATACCAGCACTTTGATATTTATTGCTAACCTTGAATATTAACTTTACTTTTTGATCCCCTTCATCTCTAATAGATTCAAATATCTATTCTTCTGATCATTTCTTCTATTTAACAATAGAATAGATGGATTTTTTTAAATAAATAGAGCTCTCCAGTAATTCCCATTTAGACCCAAGGAAAATTTCCTTAGTGCCGCTATACTTAAGGAGTAGATGGTGTAACTCTGTGTTTGGAAATTATTAGTCTGCAGTTGAGCTTCATGAGCAACAGTTTCATGACCCTAGGTCTTGGGTCTTGCTTGGTTATGGCACTTGGTTGCAAGAGCCAGAGGCAGGATTCAACTCCTTTTAAATTTGCCTTTGAAGCTTGAGTAATGTGCTATTCTGTGTTAAACATAATGGTCAAGGAGTTAGTAGTTGTATCTGCAAGTTACGAGTTGGGGGCATCTTGGAATCTTCACACACACAGTATCAATAGAGCATGTGATGATAGCACACAAGCAGGAAAACAAAACCCTCAGCGTAATAGTGGTCTGTATTAAGTGGGGAAATGACTGGAATGAGAAGAATGAGGTACTTTGTGTGCAGTAACCCCCAAAACCTGGTATCACACATTCAGTCTGCATAGCGTTCTTCAAGAGAGAAGGTGAAGACTGCAATTGTTCAGTAGAAGGTAAGCAGAATGAGGAGAACGCTGGAGTTTGCCATTAAAAAAAATAAAATAGTCAAAGGAAATACGAATATTTTTGAGAGGAGAGGCTCTTAGAAGTATAATGATCTTTAATATCAGAACCTCGATTTATAGGAGAGAAGATAAACAGTGAAGCTCGGGGCTTGTTACTAGAACCTGTGGATAGAAGCTTAGGGAGATGAAGTTAGGAGCCACATCAGGACGATGCTCTACTAATAGTCAGAAGCTGTGTTCCCCAAATCTCAGTCACTTTTGCCTTCACTGCATCTGCAGAATACCTGTGCTATGTTTTCGTCCATTTTTTAAAATTGGCTTTTTAAATTAAATATCATTAAGTGCATTCAAAAAGATACCTTCTAGCATAACCATAAATGGAAACTGGGTGCCATTTATCATTAATAGGAGTAAAGAATAAAAACATAAAAACAAATTAGATAAAAAGAAAATGTTATGGAATTCCAGATGGTCTGAGGGCTGCTATCTCTTTAATGAAAAGGAAGTTTAGGAAATGTTAGGTGTGAAAGACAGAGAGTATTGCAATTTCCTTGCTGTTGGAAATGCTAAAAAACTAAGGTGAGAATTTTCACTCTAGAAGTCACTAGTATCATTTAACGTTTTATTCTCTGTATCTGAAATGTCCACAGAGGGGTTTCCATGCTTTGGGAAACACTAACCAGGATGTCCAATGATGGGTAATGTAGCAAAAAGGAAGTTTTGAGTCAAAGAAGTACGATTCCAAAGGAACTTCCAGAGAGTCAGCAGGGATGCTTCTGAGCAGGTTACCTCGCCACAGAGTATCCAGAACCCTCTTGGCTCAGGGCAATGATGGTTCCATAATTTACTGAGTCAGCCTTGCTATACAAAACTTGGACTTCACCTCCACCCAGTCCTATGAATGAGGCTCCTGGGCAGCTCTCCGGTGCCTGAGTGTTGATTATGCACCACAATTAAAGCTTGCTGTCTTCCAAGACAAATGGGAGAGGAGCTATTTGCGATCTGGCTGGCAGGCATACAAATCTGGCTGTGCAGCACTTGTGGCAGCTCCTCATTCCTCAGTGTCACCGTCGATCTTGTATAACTTGCATTGTTTCATTTTCCTAGCAATGCAGTAATGATTTCCTACTGATCAAGTGGGAAACGGTGCCAACATGTGTCTGCTCTAATGGGAATAAGGAACCCTGAGTTCCAGTTCTCAGAGGGGCAGTGACACCCAGGAAAAATTCATTGGCCTTTTCACTTCGCCTACCCAAATCAAAAGAGCAGACAAGAACCAGGCATTTCTCTTCGATGGAGATTGTCTGCAAAGGTGACACCCCCCCCCCACCATTATTGAATTATATGGCTGAACTAACAATAAAATTGACACAAGACCAGGTTAACGGGGGAAAACAATTTAATACATGCACACAGAAGATCCCAGAAACGATGAACGAGTCATCCTCCTATACTTTTTCAACAAAGAAACAAGAATTGACAGAACAAAGATATTTAGGTTTGAGTGCTCACTAGTGATGAATCTAAACCAAGTTTGGGCTTGGGTAGTAAATTAACAAAGAGGTAACAAGATTTGTTTATGTGAGCTTTTTGGCCCTGGATTCCTTCTCTGTAGTGCTAAGGGTGTCATTCTCAGCCCCCCTGCAGGAAGAGTACCTCACAGGGTCCATCCATTTCCTATAGCCAACGAGACAAGGGAGGGAAAGGTACCCTTTAGGCACCAGCTGCTTGTCAAATAACTTTAACTCTAAGTACTCAATGTGCCCTTGTGGGATATTTTGGGGCTGCCTGCCCTGGGCCCTGACAAGATGACGAAGGCCACATAAAACATAGTGGAAAGTTATGAGGTCTTTGTAGCCAGATGTAGCTGAGCTCAGAAACCAGCCCTCCCATATACTGTTATATGAACTTGGGTGAATAAGTGATTTAATCTCTGTAAGCCCCAAATCCTTTACGAGTAAATGAGGTTTAATAAGGTAACAACTTGCAAGCCCCTTATTAAAGAAATGACTGAGATAGCTTAAAGTAAGTGTTTGTAAAATGTCTGTGTAGCTCCTCTTCTCCCTTCATAATATACTGATGCTGCAAGACAAAAGGAGGGGAAGGAATGAACCAGGATCATCAGCTCACCTTGTGTTGTCATTCCCATGGGACACGGGGTGAGAATTTTGAGAAACCGTTCTGTGTAGATTTTGGGGTAACTAAGATAAACAAAGAAGCCAGAGCTTTTTTTCTAAATTTGCTATGGCATACATTCATTCCTTTATTTAGCAAATATTTCTATTGAGCAAATGTCATATGCTAGGCATGGTATTATCCCTATAGATTCATTGGTGGGAAAGATTTGCATCACCTTTGTGCTCACTGAGCTCATAATCTACTGGGATGGCGAAGGCTCACCTTGACTTAGTAAAAGCACATGTGCTGAGAGTTTTAAAAAGTGACAAACACAATGGGTTTCTATTACGCAGAGATCAAACAATGTCTGCAGAGTCAGGAAATATTTCTAGGAGTGGGCGATTTTTTAATCCAAGCCCTGAATAATGAATTCATTCAGCTAAGTGGTGAGGTGTAGTGGGAGAGGAAAAGCTGGATCGTTGGAGGAATAAAAATAAGTTCAGCCTGTCTAGGGGGGCCCTCTAAGCATAGCCAAATTTTCATTTTGCTGATTAAGTACATCTTTTAAAGTAGCTGTTTAATATCATAATTTCATGGAAGAAAGAACATTTTAACACCAGGAAAATAAGGAGACACCATTAAATTAATGATGGCCCTTTAAATTGAATAAATTCAGTTTTATAAAATATATACTTTGTTTTGCTTACTTTTGCTTAAAAGTGATTCTCTGATCACCACTGTAGGTTTCCAAGAGAGGCAGAGAAAGGGCAAAATCATCCTTACTAAGTAGTGCTTTTGGCCCCAAATTGATAACCTACCTTTTTTTATCAGCAAGGTGACCCAGGAGATGAATGAATAGCAAAGACTTGCATTCATTCACCCATTCATTCATTCAACAATATTTTTTTAACTTTGTATATATGCCAGATACCATGTAAAAGAACAATAGGGACTGAAGAAGGTAATAAGTAAGTGCATGTCTCTTTCTCTGTCAGGTTGCTAGAATCGGGGCAGAGCCAGTATAATCTGATAGAGCTATTCTAGATTTTCATCACAGCTATCATTCAATTCAATTTACCACAAGCTTCAAATGTTTTCAGAGTAGAATCAGGACTTATCCTCCAGTGGAGTTGGGGATCTAAGTACTGAGCAGAGATCTTGTTATCCTTTGGAGGAGAGGAGCCACCACCAGCCCTTGGGGTCACTGGGATCTCTTTGATGTGAGCTCCTCCCTGGCCCTCTGTGGCTCAGGTGATTCTCCCCACCCCCAACTTGGCTGCCTTGCCCCCAGTGTCCTCAGGTTACTGCCTGTGCCTGGTGAAGTCCCTGTGTGTCCTGGGGGATCCTTTCAACCTTCAGCCCTACCCCAACCTTTCACCAGCCACTGCCGAACACTCTGTGCCTTGTGTTTTCTCTCCACCTGTCTGATCATTAGCAGCCCTTTTTGCCTTGCATCCTCAAAAGGATCCACACACATTGGAATTCCTCTAAGCCCTCCCTTCCTACTCCCAGCCTTCAGTGTGCAGCCTCTGTGTATGACTAGAGCCCCCCCAAGACAAATTGTCCTCGGGTGGGTGCAGACTAATCCTTTGATTGGAGCTCCACACATTCTGCTTTATCACGCTGAGCACAACATTTGAAAAGTCTGTTAAAAGTTGAGCTGCCTTCTTCTTTCAATCTATAGCAGAATTTCTCCTCCTGCCTTGCTCAGGGAAAAAAAGAAGCCACAGGTTTCTTCTCTCCTACATATAGCTCAGTTCTTTCCGGATTTAAGTTTACTTAAGTTTCTGCCATCTCTAGATCTCTCTTTCTCCTTCTCTCTTTCCTTCCCATTCACTCCCCTCCCTTCCCTTCCTCTTCTCTGCTCTTCTCATCTCTTTCTCTTTCAATCTCTATAAAACATAGTAAATAAAGTCAAATTCTACATACTGCCCTCCTCAATGACATTTCACTGCCTCATCCCCAGAGGTAATAAACAATTTTATATATGGTCTATATCTTATATACTTTGACTAATCATAAAAACATAAAGTTGTAAAGTGTTGTTATTTAGATAAAGTGCATATACTTTGCATAGTATTCTGAAACTGACTATTCACACGAGATTCTGTTTTTGAGAATTTCTATGTTCATACAAACAGATCTAGTCCTTTGATTTCATCTTCTGTTCACTTTTCCATTCTATGAAAATGCCACTATATATTTATTTGTTACCATCCTGGTGGGCCTATGAATTGTTCCCCACCTCTGAAGGGTTGAGGATATAAAAATACAAAAGGAGAAAAAGTAACAGTAGGTAAGTTGAGTGCTGTTTTGCATCAGACATTATTCTGGGACTGTGGACATGAGGAAAGATATAATACATTTACAGTCTCGTGAGAGAGACAGAAAGGTAAGCAATAATTGAATTTGCATTTTAGGAAGATTAATCTCACAGTGCATATGGGAAGGAGTAGTTGGAAACAAGGGAACAAAATAGAAATGTCTATAATGATCTGGAGAGGTCCAAATGAGGTACTAAAGGAGTCTAAATTAAAGCAGTGGTGGTGAATAAGTAAGAATACTATGGACAGAGGGCCAATTTAGCTGACACAATATTTGCCAAATATTTATTTAGCAAATATTTCTATTGAGCAACTACTATATGCTAGGTGTCAGAGGTGGAAAATGGGCTCTGATTTGTCCTTCCTCAAAACCTCTGCTTGCCCACCAAGCCACGCTGCATATTGCCCAGGCAGACAAAGGGCCACTTTGTGGAGAGAGACTAGATGTTTGGGATCAAATACTTTGTGACTCTCAGTGCCATCTCTTAAGAAGGCTGGTGGACTTAAAAGTCCAGTGGGAAAGATTAACATACTGACTTTATAATGTACAGCAAAAGTGTATTGTCTATTGATGTGTCTGAGCCCAACATTAAATGGTCACAAAGGATGAACAGCTGAGTCCCATGTTGAAAGTGAAGGGATATTTCCAAGATGGTATCATTTTGGCTGAGGTGGAAGGACAAGTAGGATGAGACCAGGAAAAGAAAAAACTATGTGTTCAATCACATTCTAGGTAGAAGAAAGAAATTGCAGGCTTATATGATCAGGAAAACCAGTTATGTGGTGATTGCTCTGTGCTAGGCACAGTTCTAAGTTTCTTTCATCCTCACAACAACCCTGTAAAATAGGTAGTTCCTGTTTTTCTGGAGGAGAAAAGGGAGGCATAGGAAGGTTAAAGTCACACAGCTAGTTGGCGACACAGGGAGAAATTAAACCCTTACAGCATGGCTCAGAGACCATGCTCTCAATCCCTGTTTGAAATGTACACTCACTGTGATGACACACAACTCGGTGGCTTGTACTTCAACTCAGGGTGAGGTAGGGTTTTCTGGGTGAAGATGGCAGGTAGGAAGAGTCAAAGAGTGAGAAATAAGACAGGGGGTGGAGAGGAGTGAGGACTATCTTGGTGAAGGAGGACCAAGTGGGTATGTCACAGAGCTGGAGAAGCAAGGCTAGTCAGGAAGGGGGTGGTGAGAAAGGGAGGTGGCACCTAGAGTCAACAGTCCAGTGTTACCTCAGGATGATGTTCCTGGGTCAGCCTGCACGTGATGCTCCTCTGGTCCTTGTTCTCAAATTCGACCTTGATGCATGTGAGTCACTTTCCTGATCAGTCCTCTTGCTTCCTAAGGTGCTTAGTGAACTATTTTCTGAACATTTTCCACCTGGAAAACCTCCAGCCTCTCTGATTTTAGAGCAGTCATTGTGTCCATGCCCTGTTCCTTCCTTCCTTTTCCTTCCTTTCCTACCCTCCTTCTTTACAGGCTGGATGGGCATGTCCTCTTTACAAAGGGATGTGTTTTGACTTGAAGAAGACATGAAAGGGTGGAATCAGTAGTTACAGACATGGAACGTCTATAAATTTCCTCCTCTGAGAGCTTGCAGTCCAGTAGAAAAAACAAACAAGCAACAATAATTTACTCAGAACTATTTACTTCCTCATCGGAGAAGTCCTGAGAAGGTGTTCTGTGACATCAGGATATTGGGGGCTGAAGAGATCTTTTCTTATTATGCAATGCTTAAATTGAAAGAAAGCTCAGAAATAATTGTCTTCTTATTCCTATCTCTGTGTTTCAGACCCATGTGGTCTTCCTAGAGTTTCTGAACATAGAGCTAGCCTTGTCTGAAAAATTTGTAGATCTGTGATAATATTAAAATACTGCTCTCACTGTGATTAATGAAATACAAGTTAATGGTAATACCTAAGATTACATTTCCTAATCTTTGGTAATTTTTCTAAGTCTTCTCCAAATAGAAACTCATTTGGTCTTTACAACCATCTTATGAAGAAGATACTACTATTATTCTAACTCTGTAGATGAGGGAATTGAAACATGAGGAGGTTAAGCAGCTGGTCCAAAGCCACATGGCCAATAAGTGGCAAGAATGAGGTATGCACCCAAATGATATGGCTCTGGACACTGTGCTATGAACCACTGTGAAATGTTTCCTCTTATTTGTAAATAAAGTCACCAAATACATAGGAGTTATATTTTCTTATGGACTACTTTCCCTAAAAAAATTACCCAAGTGCCTGACAAATGAAAAAATGTTTTTGGCCTTAAAAAAGGCTCTGACACTAAAAAATATTGGTTACTACAGGTTTTAGCTCAATCTCATTTTACAGATGAATAAATTCAGAGAGGAAGTAACTTTTTCAGGATCGCAAAGTAAGCTAGTAACAGAACCTGGGTTAGGACCCATTCAGTATAGAAAAATATTGACAAGGATAGGCTTTGAGACAGAGACAGCTACATTTAAATCCCAGCTCAATCACTAATTCATTTTGTAGGCTGGAGTGCATTGCCTATTTGTCCTCAGTCTCCATTTTTCCTGTCTTTAAAATGGAAATAACATTACACTAGCCTCACCTGGTTGTTATAAGGATTAGTTGAGACAATGTATGTAAGTGGCCTAGATGTACCACATGTGTTGTTACCAATATTACTGTTGTTGTAATTAGCTTGTTTCAATTCACTCAGATCTTCTCAAGTCCAGGGGGTCTTTCCAATGTATCACATAATATTTGAGGGAAAATAACCAGCTTCTGTGTGCCCCCAGACCCTCCAGTCTTCATTAATAGAAGTACCTCCTATAGTCAAACAAAATGGGCTCAGTGACTTCTCATCACCAGGATCAGTGAAAGAGAACACACTGTTCTTGGCCCTGGCCAGATAGTCCAGTTGGTTGGAGTGTCCTTCTAAGATGCCAAGGTTGTAGTTTCAATCCCTGGTCAGAGTGGGCACATGGGCACATACTAGAATCAACCAGTGAATGCATAAATAAGTGAAAAAAACAAATCAATGTCTCTGTCTCTCTCTCAATTCAATAAATAAAAATTTTTAAAAACCACAACACCATGTTCTTGCTCTGTCAACAATCAAGGACTCATGTATCTAACAAAGTCTTCAGAAGGTTCCAGGTTTCCTGCTGATTTATCATGTTTCATTCTTTCTTTATTCATTTATTTGCCTGATATTCCACAGAAGTTACCTACAATAAAATGCCACCCTGGCTGGTATGGCTCAGTTGGTTGGGCATGATCCCACAAAGGAAAAGGTTGCCAGTTCAATTTCTGGTCAGGGCACAAGACGAGATTGCTGTTCGGTCCTGGTTGGGGTCTGGTGCAAGAGACAACAGACCACTGTCTCTCACACCCATGTTTCTCCCCCTCTCTTTCTCCTTCCCTTCCCCTCTCTCTGAAACTAAATGCATTTTAAAATAAGTAAAATAAAGTGCCAAACGAAGGTTCTAGATGACAATTTAGACGCCAGCTGAAGACCTCTTCACTGTCACATGCTCCAGTGCATAGAGTGGGGGCGTGGGGGTATAGCAGAGGCAATTGAAGACCACAAATAAAAAGAAATGTGAGTTCTTTCTGTGTCATGGCTGACAGAGGATTGATCACAGTTTCATATCCTAGTATGAGGAACCTTACTTTGGGATCCTGATGACATCCTCCTGGTCCAAAGAGGCCCATCATTCCTCAAACAATAGCGAATATATATCCGAGCTCACACTTGAGCCTCAGAACCTGCAGTGTGGAATTGCGCTGTCTGTTCATCCGTGGGCGAAGGTAGCTCAGTATTCTCCATGGATTTCTGGTTTTATAAAACAATTTCCTACCTGCTTTGATACTTGTCACATTTTCTCTTCAGCCTCCTTCTGCCATTTTTGCTGCTTCCTTTCCTTCTTGG
>PVKM010009222.1:0-37346 GCA_004027735.1 Carollia perspicillata | reverse complement strand
TATGCAAATTGCCTTAATCAACTGGATAAATATGAGTGTGAACAAACCACAAAGTGTTGTTGGAAATTCATTGATATGCATGTTATCATATTCATCAGTAGTATTGTTAGTGAAAGGCCTGTGAGAACCCCAGGAAAACTGGGGTTTCCCATTTCAGTTCCTGCTCTCTGGTGTTTATTTTTGTTATTGTTACTGTCAGACCATTTGACAACAATGTACATAAAGTCATGAAAAAATAAGTGGGTGGAATGTAGTTTGCTGACTGATTATAAGAGCAGTTTGATCATTTAGCTTTATTGACAAAGAAATTGACATAACTTTCTGGGATTTTTTGTTTTAAAGCAGAAATGCACATACACAAACATTTTTAAAAAGGAAGCACATTCTAAACCAGCTACCTAAATATTATTAAAATTACTTTTGAAATCATGACAAATATACTGACTAAAGACATAAATAAGAAAAATATTCTTTAGTTTATGATTACAAAAACAGTCATTAGAATGAGAAAAAGAATTTCTACTTTATTTAGTTTTGCTTATTGTTACCACCAGGTGAACAAGAACTTAAACCCTCCAGAGCAAGACTGCAGACCTGTTGTTTATGTGACACCTTCCTCCCATCTTACAGACAATACACTACCCAAAAACATTCCCTGAAGTGATGGTTACAGCTAACATTGAATTTTAAACGCTCCCTCTCATTCATTTTTTATGAGAGAAATTTTATTTTTTTTTAATTTCACATGTTGATCTTTTTCCAAGTCTTCTACCTTCACGTTATTTTTATATAAAAGTCTTATTCATTTTATACAAAAATATCCCAGAATTTTCGGATTTCTTCCAAAGTTAAAAAATTCCAAATATTTACTCATTTTTCATGGTGATGATTTCATAATTTGGTTTTTTTACCCTATAGTTTCTAATTAGCCCAGAGCACATCGTTAGGTTTAACACATTTGGAATTTCCATAGGGACACGGATTGCAACAGGATTCAATATGGACTTTGAAGTTTAACCCATTTCCATTTGCCCCCGAGGGCACTTGAGGGCAGCACTGCTAGCCGCACAGAACTCCCGGATTACAGTCCTAACTTTACCCACGAATGTCTCGCTTTTATTATTTTTTTCACATCGCTCTAGTATATGACAGTCTTGAGAAAAAAATGACATTCTGTTTATAGCATTCTGTTTTTAGTAGTGTCAGCAATCTGCTCTCTCCTTAAAAAGAAAAATGGGAAATGAGTTAAAAGGTTGAGTACATGTTGACCCTGAAAGAGAACCCTAATTGCACATACAATTCTAATAGTTGTAGTTTGATATAACGTTAGCATACCAATAATATTATTACGTGCTGCAGTAATGAAGGAAAAGGATGAATATAGGTCAATAGGCAGAACTTGGAATTGAGGAGGAGAATGGGGGTGAAGAGGATTCGTTAATTAATTGCAGATTTCTCTGTGGCTGACCTAATCATGTTACTTTTACTGGGGTCATGTAGAGCATACATAACAAAATCCTTCCTTTGGGCAAAAGCTTATATATATATATATATATATATATATATATATATATATATATATATATACACACACACATAAATATAAAATCAAATAACCATGATGTGCTACTATTGCAACTTATGTATTACACAGACTGACAGTAAATTTTGAGATAGGGGCCTTGTTCAGCAAATTTTTCCCAGACCTCAGCACTGTATAAATTACCTGAGCAGCTGAAAATTATTAGTGTTGGGTCTACTTCTTGGAATTTTGTTCTTTATATAGTTTTTGGTAAGGTATTAGATGTAGAAACAGTCTTTTATTTCTTAGCTTCAGATTTGAGTATTTCATGAGCAATATAATAGAGCAAATAATAAAGTAGATGAATTTTTGTATTAACTTTTTATTATATTTTATAATATAACCATACACATAAATATTTTTCTCTCTGAATATTTTTCAGACGTTGCAATGATTTAGAAAGAGGAGAAATAGCAATGTAAGATGAAAACAGCAGCAAACTTATAAAGCAGAATTTATGAAATACTGTATATTTCATTTCAGTTGGTTCATGCATAGAATATATTTTCAGTTAAAGATCAATTTGGATTTTGAATAATTTAAAAACTGAATCTGAAGAGACTTGATAAAAACACTGTTATTGACTTACTCATTCAGCAATTTCCAATTACCTAACAGCATTTAGCAAGTGCTTCCCATTTTTATGGGCTGTCTAAAGCTAACTAGAGCAGCGATTTTCCACCTTTTTCATCTCACGGTGCACATTAACTGATGATTAAACTCTGTGGCACACCTAAAAATGTTATTATTTTTTTTGCCAATCTTACAAAAAAAGGTGTGATTTTGATTCACTCACATCAGTTGGCTACTGTGTTGGCAGTTGTCTTTTTTTTTTTTTTTTCATTTGACAATCTAAGGGAAAAAAAGGTCAGTGCCCCTGGACAAATAGTCAGGTAGTGCATGTTTTGAAAATTCCCGTGGCACGCCAGTGTGTCATGGCACACCGATTGAAAAATCACTGGCCTAGAGAAGTAGGAGGGTATTTATAGGCTTGTGAGATAAAGAGCCAATCGAGATTGTTTTGACTTAAGAAACTCTCAGATTTGTAGACAAAGCACATGAGACCTTGAGCAACTAGGGCTGTCTTCTCTAAAACCTAGATTGTTTGGGGATTCTTCAACATCACTGAGGTGGAGCCCAGGGCACCAAGAGTTTCCACGGTAGTTGAAGACTCTGGGCCTGGGCTTCTACTTAAGGTCTTTGACCATATTTACCTGTTTGACTCAATATGATCATTGGAAGGGTCATGCCTAACTGTTAGCAACGTGTTCCCCCGTTTTTACGTGTTTCTCCAACCACTCAGTTTAGAAAACACAAATGAAGCAACTGAACATTCAGACTCTAAAGCAGAGGCCTGTTAGTAGTGATACAGATAGGCCTGGACAGACCTTGAAGTCAAAGGAGGAAATCCTGAAATGCTAGAGGCAGCATGAGTGAAGCTACATTCCCTCAGTAACCAAGGTTACATGGCACTAGTGATAGCAGATTCCTCACCCACCCGTGAAGATGTGGTGGGTGGGTGGGGGCTTGCACGGAGCATGCGTGAGACTTGCAAGTGTAGTTGGGAAAGAAGAGTTGGAAAGCCCTCCTACCCACTTCCTTTACCTGATTGGAGGTGGGACCAGAGGATGCAGCCCTTAGAGTTCAAGATGCAGCACAGGGAGGTGCTGTCCTGTCAGTCTAGCCTGGAAAAAGGATGGGATTAGTAGGGGCAGGGGGTGGGGGGCAGACCTTCTTGGAGTACATGGAAGTTTGGGCCAGGGAATTTAAGTAAAGAAAAGGAAGAAACACTGGCTCTTCCTCTTCAACCCATGGCATAGACTGTGGGCTGGGTCCTATGGGATCTTTTTGATCCTGGAAGCCATGTGGTGAATGGTGGCTCTGACAACACCTGCAAACTCCCAGAAGGAGCCTAAAGCCAGACTGCAACTATGAACAAACTAAACCACCTGGATAATAATGGTGCAGCCACCTGTGGTTCCTGAAGGAAGGTGTTTTTAAATGGGAGAAAGAGCTCTGGGCACAGCCTCAGACTAGTCTGGCAGAGGGTAGTTGGGTTTTTTTCCGGGTGCTCTGGAGGGGATGGGCTTTGAAGCAGGAGCCTGCCATCCTCCCAGATTGTGCTACTTTTGAATAAAAGACCTCTTTTCTTTTTCACCTAACCTCTGCTTCCAGAATTTGCCTATGGGTGATGACAGGCAGGCAAACCCCACTTCTATTCTGCAACCGTAGGGAGGTGACAGATCAAACAGGAAGTAATGGCTACCTCCCAGGATCAGAGAACATTCCCCTCACATTGTGGAGATCATCTCTGAGTGTGCCAGTCGATGGCCTACTAGGGTTGTGAGTGACAGTTCTCAGTTCAAGTTCATCTTGGGCTATCAATTTCAGTAGCTAATTTGAGGAGAAATGCAAGTTGAATGGAGTCTCACAACATCATTTGGACAAAAAGGATGAGATTGTGGCTCCATCATTTTATGGCCTTTCTACATTTACTATCTAAAAAAATGGTCTTCATTCAACCTATCACTGGTAGCAAGAACAGGTTGCTATAGCAGAACCAAGTGTTTACTTTTGACTAATACTATTACATATAAGCCTAACTCATTTTAAGCAAAGGACTATTTATCAATTATCACTTTATGTTGTTTTACTAAAACTAAAAACTGAAGACTAATGATGAGCATTTTTCAGATATACTTTCTTAATTAAATAAGATATGCAAAACTAAATACACTTAAATTTATTATGATTACATTTGCCTGAAGTTTGTATAGTTTTGTTGTTTTAAAGTACGATTAACCTGGCATGTTTTCTTCTGTAAGTGAAGTTACTTTCTTATATGGTTGTTTATAATGTTAAGTGAGATAATGTACATAAAAAGCTTAGCACAATGACTGGCATATAGTAAATGTTCATGACTTGTTCTCTTTGACCATAAATGATAACCAAAAGAGATCATTTAAGTCATCTCTCTAAACATATAATACATTGATATCAATTTTAATGTATGAGTGCATTAAAAGTCCACATCCTTTAACTCCCTAAAAATTCTCACTGCATTTTAAAGAAAGTTGACAGTTTTTGCCATAGAAAGTTGACAATCAGAGAATACATTTGCACTAATGTGGTGCCTGATTGTCTGTGGCCTGTGTCAGTAAAGGCAGAATGGGGGACATTTTCACTTTTCTAAACCTCAGACAACCCTGAATGGCCAGTCAGAATGGTTTTTAATAAAAGGCAAAGTGGCATAATGGTGTATGTGTAGCCTAACAGAGCACTTTGTCTTATACTTAAAGTATTTAATGGTAAATCCTTTCCCACCCATACAACAAGGAGACTATGTAGCTTCCTGTAGTTCAGAAAAAGAAAACTAAATAGCTCGCTTCATTTTTACAAACTATGGGCTCTATCTGGTAGGATTTGCAGCCAAAAGATACTCATGTTAGAACATTGTCAGAGTTCCTCGATTTTTTTTCTTTGAGACTTTCTCACACATTTGCCTGAATGATTTCCCCGTTGTTGATGCCATTGACTTTAGCAGAAAACCACTTTATATATAATGAAAGCTTATTCTGCACACTATAAATGGTTTGTATTTATACTTAAATGACATGCAAATATTTAAATGGGATGTAAATTTCATTTCTAGAGCAAAGATTTAAAAATACTTCAGCCTTGGCCAGAAACAGAACTGGTATTGAAGCCCATGGGCATTATAATTATTTGTTGTACATTAGGGGCAAATTCTCAAATAATAATATAACACATGATTTCTAAGGGAACAGAACTTAGATTGAGAGAGGAAAATTATTAATTTTCTCTTAGAAAAACAAGAAAATGAGGGGGACTTGACCTCTGAAAAAATATACATCTGCTTCCTAACTTTGGTTTCTATCCATATGTAGTGAAACACCAGAAATAAAGATGAATAGATTCACATTAAGGACCATAGAGCTATTAGCAACAATAATGTTAAAGTAATATCTTCCCTTTAATTTTGTACTTCATGGAAAACATTATTTTTCAAGGAAAAACTGGAGATCCAATCAAAAATATGTATTTGTCAAGGATGTCAGGCACTCCTACCAACAGTCGAAGTTGGTCACATAGCCAGAGACCAGTTATTCACACAGTACTTAGTCTGAGGTTTTAACTCTTATTTTCATGTTTCTGATCGCATGCCCTTATCTCTTGCTCAGGTTATATTTCCACTTAATTTTAAGGAAGCATTTCCTTTTACTTTCTGGAAAAGAGAGTACAAGTTTCTTACCATTTCTATCTTAAAAGTTCGATGGAACTCACCAATGTAAACATGTAGACCCAGTGCTTCCTCTTTTCGAATACAAAACTCATACAAAATACAAAATGAGTGCTTGTCAAAACTCATAGAACTTTACAAAAATTGAACCTTAAAGTTCACAAGTTAAAAAAATATTTGGGGTATCTTGGGGTCCCAAGAAAAAGTGCAGATTGTGACAAGAATTCTAACTTATTAACCATGTGTGAAATAATCTCTTTGAAGGTGAGGGGGAAGATGTGCTGATTTAAGAAACTCTGGGAATGAATGGTCCCTGGAGTCAGTAAGAGTCCAGTCAAAAGGACCTGTGCATGAATAGTGTACGCTAGTTGATGAAGCTCTCCCACAGGTTTTGTGCCAGCAAGCCTGGTGCTACTGTACATGTATACTAGGGTTGAATAATTGACTAAACGAGTGGCGGATCACTTTCTCACTGTTTCTCACTGATGGAGTGGAAATTTACAGATCAGCAAAGGGAGGACCCTAGAATCATCCATGGGGTAATAGCTCTGAGTTGGAAACATCAGTAAGAATGCACACTCAACTTAATATCCTCATAAATGGCTACATACACAAATAGTTATAGATATGTGTATATACACAGATTAGTATGTACACATACATTTACTTTTTCTGTCAGATTAGAGTTCTAAATATGATATACCATTACCAAGTACACCTATCACCCGGATATTTGTTTCTTTTACTAATCTCGAATTAAAGGAACCAGGGATCCTGTGAGACATGGATGATTCTAGCAGTATGGCAGATAATATACGTAAAATGAGCCCACGGCATCTTTAAATGCCAGTGAGTAAGGAAGTGCTAAAAACAAAACAAAATAGAACAAAACAACCTGACATTGCTGTGGTATGGCGGAGGAACACAGGAGATAACTAAAACAGTTTCCGAGGACTCAAGAGCAATCATTTGAGCAAACAAAATAAATGGGATGGCATTGGATTTAAATTCAAATTATAAAACAAATATTCACAAATACATGTTTGTATAATTAAATGATTGGATAAATTAATAAATGGTGTAAAAGGGACTCATGTCCCATGCATAAGAATTTCAAATAAATTATATAGACACTTCATGCTAAAGAAGGGCATCACTTCCCACATCTTAATTGTGGGATGTACATAATTCCTTCTAAAGACAATAGTATGGAAAGGGAAAAAGCAAGATGAACTCTATAGCAGAGAAACCTGGCAAACAGTATTTAAGACAGACATTCAAGACCAGTATTAGCTCATGAATCATGTTAATAATATGCATCCTGAATATATGTGATGAAAATGGCATTTAACTCAGTGATTTTCCTCCCTAAGCCATATCCCAGTCTATCTATAAGAAAAACATTATATATTTCCAGTAAGAACTTCTAAAGTATGCCTGACCAATACACCTCAAAATTGTAAAGTCATCATAAACAAGGAAAGTCTGAGAAAATGTTAACAGTCATGCAGAACCTAAAAAGACATGATAACCAAATATAACAGCGTATCCTAAGTGAGTTCCTAGAGCAGAAAAGACAATACTTAGGTGATATGATAAGGACTTTAGGTAATAATCAATATTGCTCCATTAATTGTAGCAAATGCACCATGCTAATATAAGATGTTAATAGGGAAAACTAATTGCAGAGGCACACTTGGGAATTGTCCAGGTTACCTGCTCAAGTTTTCTTGTAATAAAAAATGCCATGGATTTGCTTCATGTTCATACACACAGACTCAGGGAAATGTCCAAGGACTGAATCTACTTCCATAAGCGGAGGGCAGGGAGAGACGGAAGAAAGAAGCTGGCCACTCCAGTTGGGTAATTAATAAAGTCCATGAAGGAAAACTTGCATATGAGATGTGGATGTCTCTTGGGCAGCTGCAAGATGAAGTGTATATTCTCCATGTCATTTAGCAGGTGCCAAAAAGTTATAAAGAATGGGGGGGGAGGGATAGCTAGGGGTACTAGTAGGTAAATACCACCAGGTTCAAGAAAGTACATGCTTCTCCGGGTCAGGACAACAACCTGTTTCAGGGACCACACATAGCAGGAAATAGAGGAGTGGTGCTAATTTATGTCAGAATAAATATCAGTTATGATCAGACAGTCTTTAAGGAAGTTTTGTGGTAAGAGATTTCCATTCCAGCCTAGCCCAGCTTGCTGGCCAAACAACCATCACATCATGGAATAGTTTCTTCTCCACACTGGTTATTCTTAAGTCAAATTGAATCAACGCAATACAAAACAGTGAATTCAAAACTGATACATGTGTTTAGTATTATAAAGCCTTTTTTCTTAAAATATTGAGACATTTATCCAGGTAGAATTTTTCTATTAGTTGGAGATTACTATCAATATGAGCCATCATCACGTATTTCCTTTGCTCTCTCCAAGCAACTCTTCCCTTGAAGCCTGCAGCATTACTATACTAAAACCTTAATCAGTGCCTCAGGTTAGTTAGCCTTTAGGACTGCTTTCACAAATTAATTACATAGAAATTAACAATATAATTTATTTTATATTTTGCTAAAATAAATCACTACCTATAATTAAAATATGATGCTGAAAGAATAAGAAAAAATGAGACTTTATTTTTTTTAATTTTTTATTTACTTATCTTTAGAGGGGAAGGGAAGGAGAAAGGGAGAGAAATATCAATGTATGGTTGCCTCTCATGTGTCCCCTGCTGGGAACTGGCCTGCAACCCAGGCATGTGCCCTGACTGGGAATCAAACCGCTATCATTTGGTTCGCAGGCCCACGCTCAATCCACTGAGATACACCAGCCAGGAAAAAATGAGACTTTAAAATAGCCAAAGACAAATCTAAATCCTTTCACAAATACACAACTGTATTTCTCAAAGGTATAAATATGGCATGATTCCTTTGCTTTTGTTGTTTCACTCACATAAAAATCCATACAGTACATCTTTCTTCCAAAAATCAGAATAACCTGAATATATTTTTATGAGCTATCATGCCCCTTTTCAGGAGTCATTAGCACTCTGCGGTAGTTAGACTAGTTTTCAAGGAGATTAACAGAAGCTAGATTTTAATTCTCAAGGCACAGCCTTACATTTCAGTGTGCATATTACTTTTACAAAACACAAGATACTACAAAAGCACAACAAAATTTAATTAATGAAATGTATCATTATTGCATTAGTTTTCCAGGGTTGCCATAACAAAATACTTCAGATTAGGTAGTTTATACAACAACAAATTACTTTTTTTCATAGTTCTGGAGAAATCCAACATCAAGGTTTGGCTTCTCCTGAGAGACCATTTCTTGGGTTGCTGATGACTGGTCTCCAAGTACAGCCACATCAGGGGTTAGGGATCCTGTATGGAAACTCTTGGGGACTCCCGTCCATACAACTATCAAAATGGAAATAACAGTTTTATCACTGTAAAATATAGACTGCCTTTTAATGATTAATTTTTATCAGGGAATTAAATAATGATCCTAATTTCATTTTATTTTTTATTAACATTTCACTTTTCATTGCATTCAAATGTTTAGTCACTGAATAATTACTTGCATAGCCACTCAAAGGAAAGTGCTCTTTGTTCATTTAACCTCTCCACTTCTCTACCCATCTAAGTTTTCTCTTTCCCTCTTACTCTAAGTGTCCCTGCTATTGAAATATTAAAATGAACCACAGCTTTGGATTCAAGAACCAAAGCAGGTCCATTTGTCAACTTTGCTCTCATGGCTACAGACAATGCAAAATCACATCATCGTGGTCATCAGCACCATTATCATAATCATGACCATCTTCAGCACAGCAACCATGGTTTCTGTTTCACAGTTCCACAACTTTAGGCACATATTCTTCCAATGTCTTTACTTATGCCAATGATTTCCTAATATTATTTTCAAAACAGATGCTAAAAATAACATCTTTCTTCCTACATAGTCCATTGAAAATTATATTCTTACCATTATTGTTCACACTCTAGAAAAATCGCTTTCAAATTCAAAGCTCATTATTGCAAAAGTTAGGCTATAATTCTGGCAAATTTTTGAAAAACCTTTGCTGAATCTTCGTGTCCCCAACAACTGTGTTAAAATCCAAATGCCCAATGTGACGCTGTTAGGAAGTGGGGTACAGAGAGGTGCTTAGATCATGAGGGGAAAACCCTCACGAATGAGACTAATGCCTTTATAAAGGAGGCTCTGGGAAGATCTCATGCTCCTCGCACAATGCGAGGACTCGGTGATGATGTTGCCTGGTAGGAACCAGGGAGGGGGTTGTCAATGGTGTCCTACCATGCTGACAACTTGTTTTGGGGCTTATCAGCTTCCAGAACTGAGAGAAACAAATTTCTGTTACTTATAAGGCACTGAATCTCAGGCAATTTTTTCATAGCAGCCTATAGAAACTAAGACAGACTCTATAGTTATTTTTCATATATGAACACATATGCAATTCAAAATATGTTGTGTATTAATTTAAATCCTCTTAAAATTGGCAACCCTGTTTAAATAGTTTGATATTTCATTAGAGAGTAGACTATTATACTGTTATGTTATGTTCATTGATGTTAGTATTTTCAAATCAAATCGGCAAAGAATAAATATTGGTCTTAAGTGTACATGATTTAATGTTTATTTTGCGAATGCATCTTTTCTTAAATGAATTACTATTTTTTGAATAACATAGAAATGGTGTTCCAATTTGCTTCTCAGAGTCAAATTAATTCCTATTCATGTTATTGTTAATTATATCACTCTCTTTCATATATTTTCCATTATACTTTTATTTGAAATTTTCTTAGTTCATTACTAAATCAATGCAACAATGAATGAAGATATTCCATTGATATATATGCAAATTATGATTCTTTAATTTCTGTTATTTTATTAAACTATTCGAAATTTCTTGTGAAACTGATCTTAAATTTTTTTAACTTAATCAGCATCTTGAATGAGCATTTGGCGCCTCATTGGAATTTGAGTTCCTCTTCAAAATTTTTAAAAGTATATGTTAGAGTCTTTAAAATATCACTTTATGCATATTATAAGATTTGGGGAACTTTATAATATGCAAGTTATATCATTACATCTATCCATTAAAATTCAACTTCAAGTGTGTTTAAAATACACCGTCACTGAACCGAAAATAACACATAATTATTTTAAAATACCAAAGTCGTCAACAACTTCGGGAGCTGTTCATTTTCCTCAACAAGGTTAAAGCAAAGAGCTGCACACAGCACATATTATGCATAATTATTAAGGTTTTAAAGGGTGCATCAGTCCTTTTTCATCATCTTTCAAAAACACTTTGTTGTCAGTGAATAGTGTTCAAAAGCAGGGTATAGTCATCCAGAACCGTTTTCACTGGTTGAATCAAGTTACAGATAGAGAGTTTTCTTTAATGAAAATTTAAAACCACACAAATAATTTTCTGTTAGAATAATGGAGCACAATAATCTCCCATTGATCTGGGTTTGTGTCCAAGCTCTTTTTCTGTTTATTCCATTTGCTATATTAATTCATTTTGTATTTTTTCATTATTTTAATTAATTCTTCACTATCATCAATAAGTCATTTTTGCCATTTTAATCATTTCCCAAAGGTTCATGGAACAACTCAACACTTATTTGGATTAGATTGTTATTTTCAAATTCACCTTTTTTGGGAAATCTCTTTGTCTGTCAAAAGTAAAAAGATAATAATTGCAAAAACTATTTTTCAGGCTTTCAAAATTATACTGAATGTTCTGTTTTATTTGATCTTTAGAATGTTTGTCTAGTGAAATGTACTTGTCATTATAAAAATAAACTAAAATTGTGTTTATAAATAGTAATTTAAATAAAATTTAAAATTGACACCATGTTTGTATATACATCAGCTTACTGTTGAATATATGTGTGAAAATTGCTCTTGCAAGTGGCTTTTGCTGTGTCTAATACAATGTTGAGTGTTGTGATATCCAGAACCCCACGTTACTTTAAGACAGGATTCATCAGATACTCAACATCAAACTGCATGTCCATATTGCATAAACCACGAAACCTCACAGACAGAATGAAGTCCTAATTGTATACTGCTGCATATTTTCTCCTATAAACAACAGGATATTGATAAATTCTCTTTTGCATGCTCTCAACAAAATTTGTAAGATATTTTTATACAATGCTTATAAATGTCATTATTATGTTCTCATGAAGGAAAAAAATTAATCTAGCTATACTTAAAACTTTTGCTCAAGTTAATGTGTCTGATGATGGGAATAGTTTCCAACAGACTAGAAGTATTCTCATTTCTCTGTCATCATATACTTATTTTCCATACTAATGCTGTAAGACAAGTAGTTTTGAGAAATGACCACAGGCTTTGCCTAATTGTGCCAGGATGGTGCTGAGTCTGTATTGCATGCAAGCTATTTGTTGTAGTCACTCCTACATCATATGCTTACCAGTAAACCAAGTATATGTAGGAGTTATTGGGAAACACACCAATATATTCCATTACATCAAATTATATATATTCACAATCCTAATTACACGTAAACAAATGAATGGAGATGGCCAATTTATCTGCACCTGATACAAAAAGGAAATGTGACAGAAATCAGAATGCAGAGTACTTTAACTAAACATTTAATTATTTTTGAAAATTTTACAAAAATATATGAACACAAGGACGTATTTTTAGGATTCTTCCCAGATCATTAGGAAGACTGAGGGCTGCTATCCATGGAAGAGCCTTTCCAGCAGGTGGAAAGACAGTGCAAATACCCACAGATTGTCCTCAAATCCAGAGAATTAAAGAAATTTGGACAGACTACAAGGGAGAGAAGGCAGAAGACGAGGTCAGAGTCACAGGGGCTCTGTCAAACTTGATATGCCACAGGAAGGAGTTTGGGACAGGAACACAGAAGTGAGAGAGTCAGGGAGCTGAGGGGCTTTATGAGTTTTGTAATAATGACAAACCACAGAATCCCATCTACTTAATACTTCTCATGTTAACTACTACAATTACTGATTTTCAAAGTTACTTCTGAGTTACTTTCAATCAGAGTTATGGTAAATGAAAACTTGAAAATCATATTAAACATACCATACATAATTCAATTTTCTGTGAATGTTGTAAATTTATATGCTTGCCACTTTTCACCATTTAAGTATGATTTCATTCATTTAAAACATTGATTTACTCTAAATCTATATTTATGTAATCTCAGTCCCGATATTTGGAAAAAGTGAAAAATATATTATGAAATTAAATTTTCATGCCTAATTCTAGATGACATCTAGTTTTTTTTGCAATAAAATGTTTAAATGAAACAGGCAAATTAAATTTTAAAAGAAAATTTCATAATAAGAGATAAATAATATTAACTTGCATACCTTTCACTCTATTGATTCTCCAAGGTAATCAATGAGATAAACATAAAATCAAATACAATTTTATCAGAGAATTACTCATTTGGTAAATAACATGTGAGCAGACCCCTGAAAAAAACTAAAGTAATAGTATTTGAGGATAATGGAGAACACTCTCCCGGACAGAGAAAACAGCATATGTATTATATATGAGGTAGAGACTCACCTAACATGTTCAAGTAACAATGAAGAAATGTGTGTGACTGAGTCATAAAGAGAGAAAAATATGCAGTAAGTTCAAGGGAATAACTGGCATGGCACCACTAGGGGCAGCACCACAAGTCCACTACATTTACGCATTATGACTAGTTTGAAGACCAGATCATATTTGTCCAAGTGGGCTGTTTTCAGTCTATTCATTTTATTAACAGAAATGGGATGTCATTGAGGATTTTGAGCAAAGGTACAATACGTTCTGACTTCCACTTAAAAGGGCAACCTCAGTTGTATGGTTGCAAATAGACTGTAAAAGACTCTAAAATAACTTATGTGCATGCCAGAAGAAAAAAAAAATAGACCTCTTTAAAGGAATAGCATGAAAGCCTGAACCCAAAATTATAAAAATTACAATATCAGCTTCCAATGAGAAATTAACAGATGGCCCTGACTGGTGTGGCTCAGATGGTCGGAGCATCATCCCACAAAGCAAACAGTCTCCAGTTTGATTCAGGTCAGGGCATATGCCTGGGTTACAGGTTCTGTCCCTCTCAGGTGCATTTGAGAAACAACAGATTGATGTTAATCACATTAATGTTTCTTTCCTTCTTTTTCTTCCTCCCTTTTCCTCTCTCTAAAAAGTAAATAAATAAAATATTTTAAAAAAGAAATTATTAGATGTGCAAAAACCACAGAAATGGGTAGGTCATTTTGCAGGATATTAAAAAATAAATATATACCATTTACTATATAACCCAACAAAGCCACCCCTTGAAAACTCATATACACACAAATCCTTGGCTCAGATATTTATGGTAGTTCTCTTTATAATCTCCAAAAACCAGGGAGAAAAACCCAATATTGTTTATCTATGAAACTGATAAAGTTATTGTGTTATATACATACAAATAAATACTATGCAGACATAAAAAATAAATAAGCTACAGATACAGACAATAAAACACACAAGTAACTTAGATGAATCTCAAGGCAACTAAGTGGTAGTAGCCAGTCTCAAATGACTATAATCACATGTATAAGATTCTGAAATAGGCAATATTATAGGGACTGAAAAGAAATGAGTGATTGCCAGCACCTGAGACAAGGGGAGGACCTGACTACAGAGTGTGTCTGGGAAACATTCTAGAGGTGATAGAACTGTTAAACATGTTGATTTTATTGGTGGTTATATGACTTGATGGGTTTGTAAAAAAAAATTAGACTGTAAGATAAAACAAGAGAATATAATACTTTGTGTAATGTGCACTTTGAAAAAGTGATAAGGAAGAAATATTATGAAAAGCTTTAGATAGCAACTCAATAAAATGAACAAATTCTTGAAAATACAAACTGTGAGAGCTTGATGAAATAAAGACAAAATGAAGAACCTTATATCTATCTATTAAAGAATCTATATCCATACAGATAAAATTTTAAAATAACCTAAGGGATAACTAATAAATAAAGAAATATATTATACCAATTCAAACAAAAAAAATTTATGTTGATCTATAAATATATTATAATTAGAATAATCTCCTAACATTGTCTGTTATGGACATGAGTAAGTCTTTTTGTTTATGGAATAAAATGGTAAAAATAAGCAATATTCTAAAAAATATAAGAAAATAGAACTCACTCTTTTACTCAATACTTTATATAAAGTACATTATACAAAAATCACAATGGCAAATACTTTACAGTAAAACAGAATAAAGAACTGTAGGGGAGGAAAAATTTTACTTGTACCCTATCAGAGTTTTTTAATTGAGTCTGATAATTAAACTGATAAAAGACAGAGTAATGGGAAGAAAAGGGGAAATTAGAATGTCCTTCTTAAGTTTCTTTTCCAACTATCTTAACATGTTTTGGGGTGACATATTCTGCTGCTTTTAAGAACCAAATGCAGACATATAAAGATATGAAAACTTGGCATATGAGAAAATGAAGTTAGAACACTAGATAAATGATGGAATATTTAATGCAATTTTTAAAATGCTGATTCTACTAAAAATTGAGTGGGATTTAGTCACTATTCCATGCCCTACACAGAAACCTTTTTCCAGTTGAAATAAAAGCTTAAATATTAATATCAAAACCTCAAAGTCACAAAAGATTTCTTAAACACAATACAAACCCATAAACTAAACATTTTAAAAGAAATAGATTTGACCCAAACTAAATGTTGGGATACCAGTTAATCTAAAACACCAAAGAGAAAGTGCATAGATAAGGCACAACCTGAAAAAAATATTTATAGAATGTTTAAAGTTGATTAATGTGATATCCTAAAATTATAAACTATTACTAATAATCAATTAAAATATATAAACCTAAGAAGATAAAGTCAAATGCATGTCAAATAATTTCTGGGAAAGGGAAAATCTGAGCAATACACCTAAAAATGATAATCAACCTTATTAGACTTTATTAATAATTACTAAAATAGAAAAAACATAAGAATACTTTATCTTAACCAATTACCAAAAATTTTTGAAAGTTATAATGTTAAGTTTTGATGGGGATATATAACAACCAGAATTCCATAGAAGGCTAGTTGGAGTATAAATTATTACAACAATCCAGCAATCTTATTTCTAGTTATTTACCCTAGAAAACTCTTCAGTACATGAGTCGTATGGACAAGTTCACCTTTGTTAATAGCGACATCACTTGTAGAGTACAAGGTAGACATCCCTCAATTGGATTTAAAATCTTGCAGTATAATTACATAATAAAATATTCCAAAGAAGTTAAATTAAGAACTATAGTACATGTCTTGACATTGGTGAATTATTCACATGCATTTTTTTGTGCAAAAAAGGGCACAAAAATGCATATATTATGGTTTAAATTATGGGCATTTAGAACATGTCCAAAACCAAAAAATAAAATATTTAGGATAATTTGTGTGTGTGTGAAAATTGTACTGTGCTGCAGATAAATTATGGTAGTATAAACTACCTATTTGACTGTGGGATTCAAACATATTAGTAGTTTTCTACTAAGTTATTTTGTGGGTAATTGTTCATTATATTATTAACTTTCATGACTTACATATCTAAATTCTACAGTTTTATATGGGTTAAACATCTCAAATAAAACAATTCTTGAAATAGCTAAGAAATTGTATTTGAAAATAAATATTTGATACCAAAATTTTTGCTCAAAGAAATGTATTTAGCTACAGTGATGACAGTGAAGGTTGCTTCTTGGCTTTACATTTTAGAAAACAGAATATAACTTTGGAGATATGAAGATAAGTAAATGGGTTCAAACAAGAACATCAAGAAAAACATGAGCTTCATTTAATCACATATCAATGTATTTTGTTATTTGACAGAGCTTTTTATTAAGACTAAATTGAGAATGCTGCAGAAAGTTACATATCGGTCCCTTGTAAATGCATTTGCTACCAAAAACTAAGAAGAAAAAAGATTTTTAAAAAATCGAAAGAAAAATTAGATTTTCTTTATATAACTAAATATTTATATATAATATATATTATACATACGACATATATTCTTTCTTAATTCACTTTTATAATTTAAATTTTTGAGGCTCTCACATTTTTTCCATGTAATACTCTGGTTGAAGGTAGGATTGTTAAAAACGTGCTTAGAAACTCAGTAGTAAAGTTAAAAGTTTGAAGCTAAAGTATTGTGGAATATTTAGTGAACATAAACTAAATAACAAACAGGCAAGTTTCATTGATTAGAAGAAAGCACTAAATTGAGCCCTGAATCAAAGAGAGGGGGTTATACAAAAGCAAAAACATCAGAAAGAGGGTTTTTTTGTATGATGCTATGGAGTCTCTGTTCAATGGAAATTTTTTTAAAATGTCATGCAAAAAAAAATTAAACACCTTAGAAAATAAGACAATAAATTTTAAGACAAAAATTTTTTAACAACTCCAAATTCATTATGTACTAAACAAATTAAATATGCAATAAAAATTTTCATCGCAAAAAGTCTAGTCTCAGATGGCTTTATTGGTGAATTCCATGAACCATTTTGAGATGAAATGATAAAATTTTTACAGAAGTTATTTTCAACTTTTCAATTCATTTTAATATAGCATATCTCTGATACAAAACCAACCCAAAAAACACATTAAAAGAGAAAAAAAGAACAATATCACTCATCAATAATTTTTCAAATTTCTTTAACAGGATAATAACAAATGAAACCAGTAATTCATGATCAAATGTGGTTTATTCCAGTAATACAAAGTTGCTCTAAAATAACAAAAAATAGCAATCATTGGGAGAAGTGGCAATTTCCATTGCAAAAGAGTTTCAAATAATTCAAGGAGATCTTCTGCCCTCAAGGAAGTGAAGCACAATCCCTCACTTAAGTGTGGGCTGTAAGGGCCTCCTTCTCAGATTGCAATGGGGAAAGGGCCAGATACGTAACTTTTCAGCAGAGAAACATGACGAAACTACCTTAACTAGGAAATGAGGTCAAGATCCACAGCACCAAGTCCTGCTGATAGTATGTACCCTTGGCATTGTGGGATGTAAGTGGCTTTTTACCTTTGCAGTCTTCTTCCCCAAACCCCCAAACCTCACCTAATCACGAGAAACACATCTAACATATCCCAATTAGCATAATTTTATATAATACTTTACAACCAGGTCTCAAAACTACTGAGGCCATACACAACAGAAGTGTAAGAAAATGTTGTAAAAAAAGAGAAGGTTAAGAAGTCATGACAACTAAATATAATGTGGTGTCCTGGATTGGATGATGTTAGGTGAACAATAAAAAATATGAATAAATATATTTTAATTAATATTATTTTTATTTTTCATTAATTTTAAGAAGTATACTATAGTAATATAAGATGGCAGTAATGTGAGAAACTGTGTATCATATACAAAAAACCTCTCTACTATTGTCATATTATTTATGGAAAAACTGTTCTAAAAATAAAGTTTATTTAAGAACAAATGTAATTTACCAATTAAAGAAAAAAATAAAATAAAATAAAAATATCTGAAAACCTGTGAAAAGTTCAAGAAAGGTAAAAATGCAACTGAAATACAAAAAAAAGAGGAAGATTTCTGCAGGGTATGGATAATGTGTTGCGACTGATCGAACATGCGTAAGTGGTTAGCAAAGTAGAAACTTCATTCTTCACCTATAATTTACACCAAATTACACTCACAAAGAAACTACAAAGAGATTTTTAAAACTGAGTAGCCAATTATAAATTTTATGTAAAAAGCAAAGGATGTTCAATAAAGAAACTTCAGAAAGAAAAGTAAAATTAAAAGATTTATATTATGTTATTTACATCTTATCGTCGAGTTGCAATAATCAAAACAGTGTGTTTTTATGTATGTTTTTTAATGTATGATTTCTATGGTTTTATGTATATGTACTATATATACAAAAATATATATGTAATATATAAATAGGTATAAAATGTGTGTCCATGTGTATATATACTCTGTCCAAATGGTATCCAGCCATGTAATATGAAAAACAGAGACATTTGTGAAAGAATATACAAGATACAAGAAACATTGTACATAGGAGAATGACACCTTAGTCCTCTTCAAAGTAGGCACCTCAGGAGTTCACACAGTTCTCCCAATCACTATCAACAGCCCCGTCATATTTTCCTGAATCTCACTGATGGTCTGAAATCTCTTCCTTTTCAAAGGTGATTTTAGTTCTAAGAAAAGCCAGAAGTCACTGGGTGTCAAATCTGGTTTGTAGAGGGACTGAGTCACCTGAGTGACTCGTTGTTTAACAACAACAACAAAAAAAAAACTGTGCAGGAGATACGATGAAGCTGCCAATCTGCAGTTGCCCTCAGCTGCGGCCTTCTGCATTATCTGAATAATTTCCTCAGAGGAACATTTAAGCTGAACACAGATTTGTTGCTCTACTCACTCAGTCATTTTCAATGCAATGACCACACAGTACACACACTCACTCATTGGTGTCTACCACCCCTAAGGAAGTTATCATTGTTCACTCTTGTGCATTCCAGTCCTCTCTCTTTGGCTGTCAGTTACAGCAATGCCTCACAAACCACTCTGATTACATTAACAGTGGCTGGACTGTTTCTGCACTACAACCTCACTTATATATACATGTGTATATAAAATGTGGATAAAATAGGGGCCGCATAGTAAACCTGACAAGGTCAGGGAATGTCTTCAATGTCAGCCTTACAATGTCAGAGACCTAAAGTACCCCCATAGTATATATGTCCTGAACATAAAACTTCTCAACTAAAAGCAAGTCAGGGCTAATAGTCACATCTTAGGCCTGTAGACTTTGACGAATGTCAGTCTTGACTTTAATTAAGCCTTCTATTGTCTTTTTTTGCATTCAATATAACATACACTTGGAATATCAGACTAATCTCCTTTTTAATAGACACCTCAGAGTACACTCAACACACTACAACAGGAGAAAATCAAAACTCTTCATTGTTATTTTGTTCCTGGAACAACACCTTCTCTATGTGCTGTAAGTGTTCATTGTTAACTATCATATACCCATCCAAGTAAAAAAATTATTTGTCTCTGTGTTTTATTCTTTATTCAATCTCAGAGATTTCCCTGTTTTGCTTTCTCCCACTTCCCTAGTCTACCACTAATGGATTTCATGCAGCCTTCCTTAGGTTTCTTCCTTTGATTCTAAAATATAAAATAAACTCCAAAACTATCATTCTGTGGAGTATGTTCTCAATTCATTTGAGATTTTGTTTCCCATTAATTGTCCACAGCTTGGCTCCAGTAAACTCATAAAAATTCTCTACAGATTTGGGCCTTTCTTATGTCAACACGAACATATATAAATGAAAGACCAAAAAAAAAAATCCAACTCTCATTCAGAACCTAAAAGAACTGTAAGTCAATAATAATAAAAAAAACAAACCAATAAAAAATGAACACTATACCACTAACTCAAAAGTTTGGCTACATTTAAAGGCTGAAAACACTGAGCAATGATGAAGACGTAGTGCTACTGGCATTCTAATTCATTGCTGGTTCTAGTAGAAAAGGAACAACTTCCCTAGGACACTGGCAGTAAATTTAAATTTACAACTTCCTTGTAACCAATAATTCCACTCCTAGGTAATTTCTCCAGAAGAGCATAAGCATATGTCCTCAAGAATCACTTTAAAAAATAAATGTTCATAGCATCTTTATCTGTAACAGCCCCAAATTAGAATCTAACCAAATTATATACTAACAATAAAAGATCACAGAATAATAAAATGTAATGAAATACTAACATATACGGCAACATGGATTAATCTCAAAAGGAAAATACTGAGTGAAAGGAATTAGATGCAAATAGCCCATAATTTATGATCCCACTCAGATGAATGTTAAAAACAGAGACAGAAATAATATGTTGCAATGGAAATCAGATCAGTGTTTGCTTCTGGATTGAGGGTAATTGACTTTGAACAGGATGAAAATAATTTTCCCTTTACCATTCTAGGTTTTTGACTGAAACTCTACTGCAACAAAAGACATTAGCAGAAGGAAAACAAAGAGAGGTTTAGCAACCTTTTACCTACCATGTACATGGAGATACCCAGGAAAACTTCCATCCCAGATATGGCCCAAGCCACCAGCCTAAGTGACATTTTCAGCTAAACATTGAAGAAGATGTTGGGGAAAGGGGAATCAGTTAGGGAGGGGCCATCAGAAAATGCACAATAAACAAGAATAAGACTCTTATGAAGAGTTCGGTCATTGCCTTCTCCATTCATAAATTTCTGGAGATTTAGTGTTCCTTTTCATTTTTTGGCACAGAGAAGAGATACCCTTAAAAATAAAGATTTATCTTATAAATGTAATTGTCTCTTACAAAAAAGATAACTTCTACTTGGTTCCTACAGACTTCCTATGTCTGCTGTTTCCTAAAAATATTCATTCTAGCCCTGGCTGGTGTAGCTCAGTGGATTGAGTGCGAGCCTATGAACCAAAGGATCGTGGTTCGATTCCCAGTCAGGGCACATGCCTGGGTTGCAGGCCAGTTCCCAGCAGGGGACACATGAGAGGCAACCATACATTGATATTTCTCTCCCTCTCTTCTTCCCTTCCCCTCTAAAGATAAATAAATAAAATCTTTAATTGTTTTAAAAAATATTCCTTCTAAAAGAATTGCTATGCTGAAAAAGCATATTTTGTGTGGCAAACTCTTCTCCCTTTCAACTTTGAAGACACTTAAGGAAATTCTCTGATGTTAATGGGAATGATTTATATAATGACTGAGAAGTGGGCTAAATACTGTGTGCATCTGTCAAATATTATTCAAATTAACTGAAGATTCATGTATTTAGCTCAATTATTTAAAAATAAAAAAGGAGGTGCTTCTTGGAAAAGTGTATTTGAAATTGGCTAAGTTAGAGGAGAGAAGTGGGATTTTATTATAAATCTTGTATTAGTATTATTTAAAAAATTTAATATTAATAATTAAAAAAGAAAATTAAGAGACATGTACAAAGTGTATCACTAAGGTAAATTAAGCAAGACAAATGAACTTTGTAGGCAGATCTGTTAAGCTTTATAAAACACTCTAAAAGGAATAATTGATTTAAAATTATGTATTTTTATCTTTTTGATTCTCTGAGCATTGGACCTTCGTTGTGGACTATCCTGGGCATCCAACTGCTTAGAAGATTAAAATTTGTTACAGATGGAAATAAAAGAGAAATGCCTGAGCCATATTAATTGTTTGACATTCCAATTGGATTATACACAAGACAATAGCTTTGCAAGTCAGGCTATTATCTTGAGAAAGGATTTTCCAAATTTCTATATTCTTCTTTACCATGTCGACAACTGTAATCCAGAAAACTCAAATAACCAAATTTCCCCGAAGTGAGGAGAGGATGTAGTTTTCACCTGAATAGGTAAGCGAAAAGAACAGAAGAGGAGTGAAGGCAAATTCAGCTGCTTTCTCAGCTCGAAGGTGCTGGGGGAAAGGAGGAGAGAGAATGTAGTGAAATAAATCCTGATTCTGAGGGCAAAGAGAGGTGCCTTTGACCCTCTGTCCACTTAGGACCTAAAAACAGATCCCTCCCTTCACAACCAACAGCCTTCTGTGATGTAGTCATCGCCATTCTGCAGCACAGCATGGTCAGGCGGAGGTGGGCTGCAAGGTTCAGCTCTCTGAGCTGCCTCTGAGTCTTTCTTTCTTTCTTTATATTAATCATTTTTATTAATGTTCAAATACAGTTATATTCTTTAGTAGTATAGAGAGACTGGGGGTCTCCATGAGCATCAGAGGGATCTCCATCAAGAATATGATAAGATTAATAGACAGAAAGGTTCCATTTACTTATTTTTATTGTTTTATTGTTGTTCAATTACAGCTATCACAATTTTCCCCGAGTTGCTCTCCCCACCCCACCTACCCACCCACCCCGACTCCCACAATCAGTCTCCACCCTGTTATCCAAGTCCATGTGTCCTTTATACATGTTCCTTGACTACATCCTTCCTTTCTTTGCCCCCTTATTTTCCTCACGTAAAAGTGGAACCTAATGACAAACAAATGAGCAAGATGGAACCAGGGACATGGAAATAAGGAACAAACTGATAGTGACCAGAGGGGAGGGGAGAAAAACTCATTTAAATTGAAATTGGAAGGACCTATAGGGGAGCTCTCATGGCCTACGACTCACTGTCAATCACCTGAAACAGAAAGAGACACGCTTTTTGTCACTACACCAGTGGGGAAAAGGAGAATCTCCTCCTCCCTGAAACCACTCAGCTAATGAAAGACTGTCCATTGGAAGAACAGGGGAGTTACAAGTCAAGTGGCTTTATGGTTTTTCATTGGCTGAGTTTCAATGGTGATAAACTTTGCACTCACCACATTCCCATCTTAAATCTCTCTTTCCACTACCATTATTTAAGAAATATAATCCTTTAGTTTCCACCCTTGCAATTATACATATTCTTCTTGATTCTTACTCGTTTCTTCTCTTGTACTTTAACTTTTGATTATTTACCCTCCTTTAGAATCTCCCAAGGCAATACCCAAGAGGGGTAAGACTACACTAATTTTTGAAATCGGCTAAGTTAGAGGAGAGAAGTGGCATTTTAGCAGAAAAATAGTGTAACAATTGAAATATAATTTTATTTTTCCTTGTTTATACTGTTTGTGCATAATAATTGAGTAACTTCTAAGGCATCAAGTTATCTAAATTCTCTCTTGGTAGTTAAGGGGCAGGATAGCAAAAAAAAGAGGCTCAAACAGCGAGAGACATATTTAGCAGTAATTTTTTGTCCTACTGTTGAAAATTTGGTCCCCAAACATCACCAAAACGATCTGTTCATAAATAGGCTATTGTTCTGTGATAGCCTTAGGAGCATCTCAGAGACAGAAGGACAGTGTTGAGAAATTTATAGAGGATTTAAAGTCAGATTTAAGGTAGTTTATTTACATGTAGGGAGATTGATGAGGATTATATAAGAATCATGATAATTTAGGACTGGTGTCTGAGTGAGACTAGAATTCTGGGTCAGGAAATTAAAGATTTTCTCATATGAACTGTCATTTAAGTGGCTTACATTGATAAATAGATCAGTCTCATGAAATTACTAAAATCAACATCAAACTTATATTTGCAACTTTTATTTTCCCAGGAAAGATTTTCCTAGAATACTAAAGTTGTATTGATAAAGACAGTGGATTAGCATATTAATATAGATAATATACTGTGTAGACAGTATGGACTCTCATGAGGATTAGCAAAAGTTTGTTGACAACCTGTAAACTACACAATAAATGATGATAATTAATAAAGTCTAGTCATATTAAAGGTATTATCATTTTAAGCTCCCACATAAGTAAGTGTGATAAAGGAAGGAAATGAAAGGGTTGAGGATTTTAGTTGATAAAGTAGAATACCTTTTAGAATTAACTAAAATATCATGGTATTTCTCATGAGGTAAGAAGCTTCAAGTCACTATTAAAAGCATCAAATAAAAGTTATTATAATTACATAGCATCTAAGTCTAAATCATGCTATATGAACAAACAATCACTACAAATCTCTGAGGTTTAAAACAGAAAATATATAATCTTCTACTTCCATCCACCCCCTAATTCTCATGAGTAGCTTGTTGATGAAACCTGTCCACATGTCCATCATACAAGAGCTGCAATTCAGTTCCACATTACCCTTATTCTTGGAACCAGTTAATGGAGCAGCCTCCTTCCCAGGGAAAAGAATGGAGACACTCTTTTCCCATAGCAAGTAAAAAAGAGACATGGCAGAACAAGTCAATACTTCTGCAAGTTTCTAAACAGAAGCGATTCGTAGTACTACTGCTTACCATTTATTAGGCAAAGCAATTCACTGGCAAAGTTCAAGATCAGTGTGCGTTGAGGGTAGGAGGGTGCATAGCCTCCCACAGAAAAGGCAGTGAATACTTTTTATATATCACAATTCCCATGATGACCAACTATAGAGGTTTGTGTACTGGGTAGAACTAGAAAATGTTTAGTATATCTCTACCATTAATGTTCTATTGTTATTAGGAAGCCTTAATTTCTTCACTTGTAAAATAGTTTTCTGTGGATCAAATGAGACAAACCTTGGAAATGTAGTAATTCATACCAGATTTTCTAAATTCTTAAAATTTTCTAATTTCCTAGAACAGTAGTTCTAAAATAAAAATTTATTCTTAGATAAATATAAAATGTAGAATTTTGTTTTGAAATTTATAGTTAACTATTTTACTAGACATTTATTATTACTTTTAATATAGTGTCTATTAAAATATTCAAAATATAAGGTGATAAAATATATAATATTATGAAAGTCTTATATGAGCTCAGTAAAATGATCTAAATACATATTAGGAAGTCTAAAAAATTCTCCAAGTACACAACTTTGTGAGCTATTCCTCTTAATTTGCATTTGAAATGGGTCAGTAGTTATTCACATTAAATATGAATAAATAAAAATACAATGATGTTAAATGGCCAAAAACATGTGTCGTGTCATAGATTATGTCCTTGGAGTTTCAAAACCACATTAAAGAGTGATTTTTAATTTCTGAACTTGAACTTATTTGAATCAGCTTAATGATAACCATGTTGAACATCACTGGATGAAAAGCAGTGTGGTACACGAGGGCAATGTGTAGGCTTTTAAAATGTTCCTCTACCTGATAACTGGCTGGATATGTTTACCTCTGATTTTGTGTTGTCTATTACTTCCATGTCCTAAATTTAGAATGAAATGTAGATAAATTACTTTAGAAATTAAAAATGAAATCTTTACTGGAGAAATATGTGTTTCTCATATATACCCAGAGATAGTATTTAGTTATATTATTGTCAAAATTAAGACAATTGAATAAACTATAAATTTAAAAGTTAAAGTTAAAGTTAAAAGGGGAAAATAAATTGTAATTATGTATGTCTAAAATGTAAAAAAAGCAAAACCTTATGTGGACAAACTATATATGAGCCACGCAAATTAATACTAAAATAATTAAAATTTTCAAGGATAGCACTGGAAATTTTGTCGACATTCTAGAAGAGAATAGCAAAGCAGTGTGGTACTTATGCTTTACGTATCTAAATACTTATTACATTTTCTCTTTTTGTTTACATTGATTAGATAAAATACGCCCAAACAAACAGAACCACTTTTTAAAATTAAATACATGAGTGTTCAGTCAGACCATCTATTGACACCTGGTATCCAAAGTATCAATACACGGTCTTTACAGGGGCAATACCAAATTTCAGCTTTCCCACACTCACTAAATATTACTCTTCCAAACTTACTATTTTAAATCCCTGACAAAGTACTGAAAGAAGAAATAATATTAAATAAAGATACTTTAATTGGTGATCCATGTAGTCCACATTAACATATTAGGTGCAATCACTAAATATCTACGCAACTAGAAAAATTACCAAACACTAAGACAGGAAGCCACAAAATACCTCTACTAAGTCAAAGGTTTTTCCTAGTTACTCAAAGGTGATAAGTTTGGAATTAAAAAAATATTCTTTACAATAATAACCAGAATGTGTCCGATTATAAGGGAATTCTTGTCACAACCGAAGGGGAATGTGTTATTGTATCTGGGCAAAGGGGAAAAATGTAAATTCACATATGTTAAGTAATGTTCCCAAAGTCTGACATTTAACAGTTCAGTATGGATTTAGAACTGGTTTTACCCAGGTTGTTAGACAGGGCTGATGCCTAAAAGCCCTTTTTACGAAAATTGTTAAAAGTTGCTTCCTCTGAGTGAAAAATTCTGACAGTGCTTTGTTGTTGGTGGTGGGGGTGGTGCTTAATGGAGGGTGAGATGTGCATTTTCTAGAGTTCATGGGATCCCATTCTCTAGATGGGATTTTAGCCCCTACAGGCCCCTCCTTTAGATGCCTTTTTGTGTGTGTGCCCTGAGTTACCATATCCAGAGGTCCCATTATTCCTTACTATGCTGGTTTTGTAAAGAGTTCATCATTATTATTTTGAAATTAGTTTAAAAACAAAAGTACAATAAGCATTACTTAAAAGAGACCTGTGCAGCTAGCACTCTGAAGTAAAAATGTTAGCCTTAAATAATTTTAGCATAAGAACATTTTTTAAAACAAAATATTATTATAGATGAACGTGAGGCCTCTTTGCTTTCCTTCCATAGTACAATTTCCTTTTCATAGGAAACTCTTACTGTACATTTGGTGTGAATTTTCTATTTTATGTTTTATGAGAGGAGAAAACTAGACAGAAACCAGGGAGAAATAATACGAATAATAGAAGATTTGTTCACTACATCAAATATCATAATAATAGAAGTTTCAAGAAAGAAAACGAGACGCTTCAGTGTCTGGGGCATTGTTGGTGCTTTAAAAAAAAGCTTATTCTTCCAAGAAAACTTTCTTCACACAGCCCCTAACAGCCCTCATTGCTCATTTTAGTGCATTACTTTTCATTCAGCTCAGAGGACTAGACACTTATTGAATACTTATGGAAACTATTATTTTCTTAAGTTCTGAATTTATCTTAAAAGTATAAATCATTCTCTATGAAAATGTAAATGTAGACTTTTCTCATGATTTACTATCACTAATATTTATAAAATTATTATAGTCTGCCATGTTTTTTGGATGTCTTCTGATTTTTAGTTTCAAAATATTTACATATTAAGTAGCCACAAAGATGCAAAATATGCTCTCAACTGGACTTTGTGATTTATTTTGTTTTTATTTATTTATAACTATATATAAGTCTAGAGTTTTGTAATTTATAAACGAGTTCATCTCAAACCATTTCATTACTCTACCTCCTCTTACTAGACCGGAATGGTTACTGCAATTGCCTGAAAGCTTATGTTGTCCCCTCAAATCATATGTTAAAATCCTAATCCCCAAAAGCCATGATGTTAGTAGGGAGAGCCTCTGGGAGGTTTAAATCTGGAGAGTGGAACCCCCTTGAAGGGATTAATGCCTGTAGAAGAGAGCCCAGAGGTGCCCCTGCCCCTGCCATCCTGTGTGGGCACAGAGAGAAGCTGGCAGCTTAGACGAGGGCCCTCAGCTGCCCATCATCATCCTGATCTCAAATGTTCTGCCTCCAAAACTGGAAGAAATAAACTTCCATTGTTATAAGCTACCCAGTTGGTGGTATTTTGTTATAGTAGCCCGCATGGACTGAGACAGTGCTATTTTCCTATTACTAACCAATTACTAACCTTATTACTATTCTTAAAGATAAAAGCTACTAACCAATTTTTATCAATAAGGATACTGAATTTTTTTAGGAATGAAACACCCTATCCAAAGGTTGTAACGACCTACCACTAAACTGCTTCCTTTAGTCATGTGACCAAAGTATACCTAAATCTTTCTTACCCTGAATAGAGAATATCTCCTTTCTTCAAGCTCTTTTATATTGCAAAACAAGGTAATGGGGAGAAGTGACAAATTACATCAGTGGTTACCTGATAATAAATCTTATTTTTCATCTAGAGGACTTTCTAGCATGGAGATAGTCAACTTGATTTAGGTGTATATTGCCATATTTAATGTCATCTTCATATTTTTCAAAAGCCAGCAAGAGTTGTTCCTCAGAGAGAGACAGCATCTCTCCTTCACAGTAAGAGACATTCTTTTAGATAATCCTCAGAACAAGCTAATGCTGAAAAACCGGATGGCATGAGAGAAAAGACTCATGTTGGAAAGGGACTAAGGGTTGTTTACTAAGAGAAGAAATGCCAGTATCAGGTGCAACACTCATCTAACAGTAGGAATACTTGTTACATTAACAAGATTTACTGACAGACTCCATCTGTGTCTTCTCACCAAACAAGGTCACCCAGTCAGATACTATGGAACCTAATGAGAAAGTGCCAAGTCTCTGGAGTGATAATGGAGGTTCACTCTGACTTACGCCTCAGGCACTGGCAATACTTTTAGTTCTAGAAAATAAAATAAGGTACAGAAAAAGGTCATAATTTTTATCGAGCTGATCCATCTTGAAAAATGGCTGCATGTGTAACTGAGTATGTCTAATAGGTTTTTTTTCCTTTTTCCTGAAATTCAAGGTTACTTCTCTATTCTTCAAAGTAGTTCTTAGGGTCTTAATATGTTAGTCACCTCAACATTAAATGTATGTATGCTATTAGGCTAAGGACTCTTTGTCACAGTTTTTTTTTATGTCTGAGAAATAAAATATCTATGAAATACTAAGAGACTGATTATGTCTTTTGGGGGGGCAGAATTCATGTAATATATCATTAGCTCTTTCTTTGCAGAAAAAAGTCCTCACAAAATTTATCTGTGCTTTGGATACAACAATATTTCTCAAACTTGGTCATTAGATGTTTGTCTTCATGCTATTGCAATTGCTTTTAAATAGCTTTTTGACTTGGGCAAATAGATTATCATCTGTGCCTCAGTGTCCAGATGTAAATTTGTGGATTTGAATAATAGCGGAAATCCCTTCCAATGAAAAAGTTTTCTAGGTCTATTAGCTATATATGACCTTATGTACTTGCAATACAATTTCAGTACACCTCTACAAATACACATTGTATATAGTTTTAGTTTGTTTCACAGTAACTTCATGATGTTAGAACATACTCTCCTTCTTGATCTGTTTTTATCATCCATGCACTTTATCCTATATCACCCACTAATTTATTATTTTATATATGTTTCTAAAACATTGGAGCATTTAGTTTCAACTTTTTTCATTGATTCCAAATCATCTGTCATCCACTTCAACTCTTGCATATACAACTCCCTCATCAGGAAAAAAAAAAAAAAAAACTACCATGACATTACTGTCACAAATCTATTGCTTCATTTGCTGTAATAAAATAATACTAAAAATCCCTTTCCTAACCTTAAAGGGAAGAAAGGATTTTCACAGGGCTAGGCCATGGATGATCCAGATAGATTAAAAAGGCAGCCAGCTTTGTGAATTTGCTGACCACTAGCAGTTCAATTGAGTAGAGGCCTCCCTAAAACACCTTGAAAACTTTTATTCAAGAAATACTATTAAAAAGCTACTGTATGTCAGGTGCTATGTCAGGGAATTAGAAAAGATAATTAGTTCAAGTTATGACATTTGAATCTGAGGCATCCTTCATCTAGAACATACTATAATGTTTGAATGAGAGTAGGCAGATTGATTGCAATTTTTACTTTTCATTTTTTACCATCTCCTTGATATTGTGGAGCTAATAATCTCAGATAATGAGGCAACATGCCCGAAGGTAAAACATGAAAATAAGTATTATCTGTCAAACACTGAGAAGGAAACAAAATGATTAGCACTAAAGGATAAGTAGTTAATGAGAGGAGTCAGGCCTGGAGCCCTACTGACAGAGGGTGGTCTGTGTAAATAGGTGAGAACCCACCACAGCGTGAAGGCTAAGTAGGAGTGAGCTGTGTGCAGAATAGTGAAGAGGATTGCCGCAGAATCACAGGGAAAGCCTGGGTGGGAAGAGGGCAGAGTGGGGACTTTTCACAATCTTGAGTACTACTTTTAAAAAATGTGGCATATCTAATTTATTGTTTTGATAGAATGAATTTATACTTTCTTTAATTTATGTAAATCCTGTCTAGGTAATTCCAATTTTGTTTCATAAAAGTCAAATACAATATTTTTTAGTTTTATTTAAAAATTATTCTCACAAAAAAACCATCTCCATATCCAATATTCTTGGACAGATCTTCATGGACTTAATTTTTGGCCCCATGCTTCAGGTGTAATACTCGTTTAATTCTCTGAACTCTGAATATTTTAGGATGCAGTGTCTGACGTTTCATTATTTTTTCCAACCCTCTCACTCCCATCTCCTCCATATATAGATTTGTATATTTTAAGCTGTTATCACCTTTGAGGAAGGAACATAAATGAAATATGCTATTAGTTTCAAGCATCTCTCATGCCTTTGCTTTCTGAAGGGAGCATTCTTTATTCAGTTCCTGATTCTTTATCTTCCAGTACTCAGGTAGGATGAGCCCCTCACTCCTCTTAGTTTTTTAACTATAATTCCATTGTCCACAGCACAATGTGGCATAATCAGTTTCCAAGAGCCTATACCTCGACAGGAGATAAACGGGAGCACTGCCGCATCATAAAATACCGTGTGCACCTTCCCACCCACTACTCGTGACAGTCTTCTCTTTATTCTAGAACCTCATTAAGAGCAATCATTGGTGCATGTTTGCTGAGTAAATGAATTTGACAAAAACTTAAGGAACTGTGAGACACATATTTGTTCCCTGTTTGTGTGTCAAACTGATTTGAACATGCTTTCTGAAAATGAAGCGCTCTAATCACCCTAGCTAGCTGAGATTTCATTAAATTCTTATAGAGCCTAAGGTGAAGGAATGTTCAATCTGATGTAGATACTTTTTAGATTTCTCTAGAGTCACAAAGTATTTCAAATTTAATGAAGGTATTTTTTAAAATGATATCTCACTATGAAAATATGGTTAATGCATAAAGTACAAAAGCACTAGCACCCACATAGGATACAAATATAAAATATTTAGGGGTCAGATTTAGATTTTGAAATTCCAAGGTTACTTGCTAACTGTAACACTCTGCTCAAATACGTGGCTGTCAGGTCAAATCCTTTTCTCCAACTGAAAATGAATAAAATTAATTATGAAAAGTTTATAATAAAATAACAGGAACAGAAATAAAACTTAAGTATGAATATCTATAAATCTATACATGATCATAAAAAGCTTAGGTCATATATGATTTGATTCACACTGTCTGCATGAGTCTAACAATGACTGAGCATGCTAGTCCTTATGAAAATTATGAGGATTTTGAGAAAACTTGGTAATCCACTTCAGTAAATATTATATATGCCTGAAATTGTAAATGTTCTCCAGAATTGTTTTCTGCAAATTGGTATGTAATGCAAAGCAGAGGTAATTATTTTAGTTTTTTTTTTGTTTTTCTCTACAGTGATTTTTTCAGAGTAAAAGTAGAATGGAAAATCTGAATTCAGGAAGATTTGGATATGATCGGTTTTGCTTGCATTTATTCTATCTAACATAACACAAGGGCATATTGTTTTTATCTTATTTCTAAATTGAGTTCCTATTTCATAAGCTAATGAACTCATCATGTGTAGTTAAGAGTTTCAAATATCATACAATTAGTTTTAAACTCTAGATGTGTCAAATGACATACATTTGAAAATATTTTAACTTTCTAGGTTTACAATACAAATTTTATTTTACTACATATATATTTATACTAATTCAATTAAATTAATTTAAAAATTGTGTGGTCTGTTATATTTTTCACACTGAGGAAAGGGTATTGTTTGCACTTAATTTTTAGAATAGAAAAATAGGAAAGGGTATTGTTTGCACTTAATTTTTAGAATAGAAAAATAAATAATCTCAAATTAATTATTGTAATTATGGTTATCACAGGACAAATTGTGAAAAAGACATTTATTTTCACACATGATGCCTTATTTTGATCTCTTCTGACACAACACATTTCTATCTTAAAGCTTTTAACATTTTTGCACAAACTATTCTGAGTATTTTGCCACCACATTAATATGTTTATAGATGTCATCAGTTAAAACATTAGTGATCCACATACCACTTGTCTTTTAAGTGGGGTTTTCTGTGGATAAAACTTTACCCAAAAATAAATTGGGAAGTTCACAGCATAGACTGTACTTTTGGGGGACTCTTAAGTTAAAAATATAAATAGTAAGACTAGTCTAGAGCATGCTGATATTTTAGTAGGGTCAATCCATGAACGCATTTTCACTTGTAATTTCAGAATATAAGTAAGAATATACAAGTATATGCTGATTGTTCGTGTTGTAATTATAGCCAATGAAATTGATTAATGTCCACACCCAGGATGTTTGCCTCTATGAGAACTCGGAAAGGAGGAAGAGACCAGTGTAGAGAGAAAAAATACTTTTAAAAGTAATATAAGAATAATTAATAGTACATCATTATTAATAGTTTTCTTAATTGAAAGTGTTCTTATGTACTTAATCTCACAGTACTTAGGAATTTAAAATTACCACACTGAATGTGTTTGAGTTTCTACAGCTGCAGCTGAGCTCAGACACATGGTGCTTCTGGTGTTGCACCCCCCAGAGACACTCACATGGCTGCAGCCTTCTGGTGGCTCAGGCAGCTGGTCTTACTCTCACTCACATCCCTCATGAGGCAGGATATTGCTGCTGTCGGCCAGACTCTATCCCTTCACTTACATGTCTTCCCTACCAAATGTCCAGATTTTTATGTGGCAGTGGCATGCACGGATCTATCAGGGAAGCAGAGGGAACTCTGAAGCCCTCTGAAGTCTCACTCCTGAGACAACGACATGTCTGCTGCATTCTATTAGTCACAGCAAGTCACGAACCTCCACCCAAAGGGCAGGGAAACTGAAGGAACTTTTTGATGGGGAGAGCTCTGAAGTACCTGTGCTCATTTTTAATCTAAGTACAGCATTCATTTCTTATTCTAGCTTCATCAGGAAAAATTTTTGCAATGCCCATTTTCATCATAAGCAAACTGGCTTGTAAAAAAGGACAAATTATCTTTCTGGGTATGTTTCTTTGTCTTTCAGTGCAGAAACTGTCCATTTCAAGCAAACAGCATACTTTAAAAATCTCATGTAAATTATTGAGACTTTAAAGAATATACTCTTTGACATTTAAAATGTTTCTTTCTAACTGCTTAATTATGAGAAGAAAGTCTAGTCAAATAATATTGATATTTGCAATCAATTACTTAATCTGTAAATTCTTGAATGTCATCTAAAGTTGGATCTTTTATAAAATTAAATATAATAATTTAATTGTTTTTGATTGTGGTATATAAAAGATAATGGCAATAAAGAGTTTAAATCTTCTTTTTAACTGAATAAGAGAAAAAAGAGCTCTATATAAGAGTGAGAAATAGAGGGCAAATTAAAATTTTTGTTCACAAGTTTATCTAGACCATGAAATAATCGCTAGGGTTATAGGAAGAACTTGAAAGGCTAAATATAAATATATTCCCATTATGGGTTGAAAGTTGGTTCGCTCAAGCTAAGATAATTTTCATACTATAAACATTCTATAAAAACAAGACAACAAAACAATACAATCCTGCCAATAAAACCTTTAAGAAAGTAGTTTTTGAGAAAGTATGACCTGTGATAGGACTGTTTTAGAAAATTAATAGATTTCTTGGTTTATAAATTCTATACTACTTAAAATCTGCAAATAGAAAAGTGAGTTTGATTCCTAATTCTCTTTTATGAAAGTGCAATACACAGATTAAGCTTTAGCGTGGTCATACAGAATTATGAAGAATGAACTTTTAGTTAATAACAGGATGGCTCTTCCTCAAATCAAGTAATTTTCAAAAATGAAGTTAGTCAACCTCTTGGTGGAACAACTAGAGTGTTGATTATATTTAGAATATTTCAGGCTTCTAAAGGTTTGCATATTCAGTTTTCTACCCAAGATATCCCTGGTCAATTATTTTGATGAAGCAAGTAGCAATAGATATCTAGGACTCATCATAAGAACTATCTTGCAAATAAAACTAGTTTAACCTATAAAATTACTGCGAGAAACATGCTCAAAACAAGGGCAGCTCATAGTTTCTATGTGTATACACCTATACCTGTGTGAATTGATGTAATGTACATTCAATCTGAGACAGGATGCTTATTAGTGTGCTTTTGAGGAAAAATTTTTAAGATGCACTAGAATTATATGTTAAGACAGAGTCCTGGACCTTTTAAAATGACCTTAGGCCATCAACATGTTGGGTGACAAGATTTTATGATTAAGTTATTCATCTTTGTTTTTCTACATTATTTCCTGTTTAACTCTGAAGATTTTTAAATTTGGATTCCACTGCAAACCTTAATTCTTGAGTTGGCCACATCAGATTTGGCAGATTTGCCCTTTAAGGGCAAAGTGAGGGGAAAAGCTTATTAACAAAACCCATTCATACAAATTAGGTTCTCAAGTCATTTATATGGCATCTTATGCTTGATATTCAAAGCATTCAGTATTATACCTAGTAATTGCATCATTAAATACAATAAAGATCTCATGCCTGGGTTAAATGTCATGATACATAATGGTGAGAGCAATCCATTGTCTCTAAACTACCTTCCATTTGCATTGTTAAAAACTGTATTCTTCCAACATCCTCCCATAGTCGCATGTTAAAAACTACATTAAACTTTTTGTATTATTTTCACTCAGATCTGTTTATTATTGTCCTAATGACTTCAGTGTTGGCCTAGATCATCCACAATCGTGACCCCAGTCCTATGTGTGTTTCCCCAGGGCCATCACAATTATTTATAAGCAATTATATACTGTCAGTGCATTTTTTCAAGGCTGCTTGTAACTCAATAACCATGAACACTGTCAGAATCACTAAACAAAATAAAGGTAGAAATTTTTGATTACATAGGGTTTTAATGACATTTTTCTGATTATGTTAGTAATATGTGTCTTAAATAAAAATAGAAAAGCAGAAAAAGCAGGCAAATACAACAACTTAGGATATTTTGGGTTATTTTCTTTAAGTGTCCTCTGTGACTGACAAAATAGCTAATACTTACCACTAAAATTACTGTGAAAAACTGAGGGAAGTCAGAATGAGGATAGAGAAAGGACAATAAAGAGTGTCCTCCAGGTAAATGGGCTTCAACATGTGGAGGACCCATTATATAAGCACTAGGTAGCTCAGGATAGCACCTGGCTGACCCACAGGGGACAAGTCATCCAGAGCAAAACTCTCTCCTCTGTGGAGGACGGTGTCTGGTGGACACTGATATGGGTCTCCAACATCTGATCACTCTGTGCCCAGTTCCACAGGAGCAGTCACATAGGTGGTGGGCAGAATAACGGCCTTCCCAAAGAGCTCCACATTCACATTCCTGGATCTTGTGAACACATTAGATTACAGAGCAAGGTAGAATTCAGTTTGGTAATCAACTGACCTTGAGATGTGTGGTTGTCCTGGCTTATCTGGGTGGACCCATGTAATCACAGGGTCCATATGTGGGTGGAAGAGGAAGGCAGAAGAGAGTGTCAGAGTGCTGCAAAGTGAGAGAAACTTGACTGGCTGTTGCTGGTTTTGAAGTCAGAAGGGCAAAACAAGCCAAGAAATGTAGAACCTGGAAAGGTAGGAAAACAATTTTCCCCTAAATCCTTCAGAATGGAATGTAGCCTTGCTGACATACTTATTTTAGATGAGTGATATTCATTTCAAACATCTCACCTCTAAAAATGTACATTTGTGTTGTTTTAAGCCATTGTTGTGAAATTCGATAGGAAACTAATACAACATGCCCTTCCCCCAGATCTTCCTCTTTCCAACTATCTTATTTTATGTCTTTCAGATCTTTGACAACATTCAGTCCATGGGCCAATTTCCAAGCAGACTATAATCATCACTGCTATTTTGATCCACCCTTGAAGTGGACTGCAGATAGGCAACACTATTTTCAACTCATAGCATTACATCAATGTGAATCATCCATGAACTGGGTCCAATTTTTTTCTTGTACCAATACATTATATAAAAATTCTCCATGAAGTCATAGGTTTGGGCTAAGTAAAGGTGTTGGTGCAATAGAGTAGATGGCATGATATCAAAACCACCTATTTGTACAATTAAGCCTTCTGGATAGGCTCAGGCAAAATCCTGAATAAGTCATTTCCATCATTTAGTGAACTTTTGATTCAGACTGATTTAAAAAATGAGTTTTTATTACATGGTCACCTGATATTTATAATTAGCTACTCTCTCTATTTGGTCCTAGTAACCAAATAGTAGCATGGGCCAGGAAACTTTGCTGGTGCCCAGGACATGAACAGCCATGGATGCTGAAGCCCCACAGACAGAGGCTCTCCCATGACTGGCTGCAGTAATCTAGCAGTGCACCCTGACCCAGGAGGGAGAGGAAGCTGCAGCATGGCAGTGGAGATGCCAGCCCCACAAACGCACAGTCCGGAAAGACAGAGAGGGAGAGCCTTGAGCTGGAGAGACAGAGACCCTTTCACATAGCAAGCTTGAACTCTAACATGGCAGAATGAAGAAGGTTCTCTAAGCGTATATCTGGATTTCATGCTTTTGGGCAACAAGGAAGTTTAGGTGTTTTGCAGAAGAGAATGGCCTGGAGCAGTGGAGCCCTCACTTCCTCATATTGGGCACCCTGTTAATAAAAAGTTTATTCCTTGCCTACCAATTATTGTGTTACGCCTATACACAGAGGCCAGCAACCAATCCCCATTGCCCAGAAACAGTATATGGTATCTCAAAAATCCAAAGAGGCTCACAAAATAGTGTTTGCCCTTACTTAGAGGCAGCATTTTGACATAACAAAAATCACTGAACTTTTAAAAAGTACATGAGTTTGCAGATA
>PVKM010009221.1:0-37352 GCA_004027735.1 Carollia perspicillata | reverse complement strand
AAGTCATCATCTAAATGGTTATCCAGAATTACTGTTCATTTAGCGCTCTTAAGCTCAAGAACTTTGAACCCTTAACTGTCAAATTTCAATATTGATTTCTATGTATTTTCCTTTCAGTAAAATGAAAACAAAGATAACCCCATTTGCCAGTAATTTTTCAATCTGTGCCCTTGTGTTAATAGACATACATATCCCTACCGGAGTATAACATTGTTGTGCATTTCCTTTTGAAATTCGATTTATTGGGGTGACACTGGTTAATAAAATTGTATAGGTTTCAGGTGCACAATCCTAAACATCATCCGTATATTGTATTCTGTGTTCACTTCCTTCAGTGAAGTCTCCTTTCATCGCTGTTTATCCCCCCATACCCTCCTCTACCACCTGCACCCCCTTTCCCTCTGACATTTTCGTTTTAAAGTTTCTTTTTCAGAGATTTTGAAAAGTAGTTTAGAGACAACAAATATGTAGTTTTTCCACCCTCAAATAATAGTCTTTTTATTTGTTTGAGTTTTGAGGATCAATGAAAGATAAAAATATTTTATTTCAGATTCACATTTCAACTATAAAATTTTGTCTTCATAGTTAGAATGTCTTCCTTTTACTCTCCTTTTCACATAATTTCATCACATTTTGGTAGCAAATCTGATTATTTTACTTTATAATCTAATCAACTGCTGTCTGAGGCAGGTTTTCCTTCCTTTAAGCGTTCCAGAGTGCTAGTGAAAACCACCACTGTCACGTGAGTCCAGGCCCAGCTTCTTACCGATGAGGCGTGATCTGCCAACTGGAAGACGTGGGATAGGGAGCAGGGTCCGTATTGTAGGCTTTAATTTTTTGGTTATTTTAATCCATTTGCTTTTACCTTATAAAATAGAAACAGGCAATGGAGAGTGAGAAGAGATTTGAAAATGACAATCACTTGCAAGAAAAAAATAACATTAAAAAACAGATAAATTGGTTTCACCAACATATAATTGTTTTCACTTAATTGCTTTGCTGTGATTTGTTAAGTAAATCTTATTTGGACATATTTTTTAATGTGGTAAAATTTGAGTAAGAGAAATGAAGGCTGTACTCTGACTTCATGTAATGTTGGGAGGGAGACACTGCCTCAATAGTGGGAACATTATGGCAAGGCTGGCATTTAGTGTGAACACAGTCGTGGACACGTTTATGGCCAGCGTCTCTTCGGCTTGCTCAGTGTCCAGGAACGTGTGGTCAGCACGAATCACTGACTGATGATTACCCATGCTCTACTAGATCTTAAGTACTTTAAATGTCACCTTTGATCAGGTATTTCCTATTCAATATATATAAATATGTACATATACTCATATATGTACTTGTATAATATATACATACTATAATTATGTGCATATGTTTTTTATCTTCTTATCCAAATACTATATTAGTCCTTTGCCAATGCCATCGGTTATCAAGTATTTTCTGAACACTTACTATATAGTTGACAATACGTTCAATGCTTTTGTATTTCCTCTAGTATGACCAGGGCTAAATTTGTGCCCTGGAGCATGGGCTCAAATAATTGAGCTTTCCAAGTTATTACCAGAAATTATTGATGTGATAAAACTTTTTAAAATGGCCGGATTTGATTATCCCACATCATTCTACCATTAAATATATCTCTGATTGAATGTTGAAATTCCCGAGTACGAGCCAGCAGAACCACTGGGAACTGAAAATATCTGTTAGGGTATAACAGTGAAGGGAAAAGAAAGTACTTTTTCAAGTAAGACGCCTCCTTAGTTTTCACTGTTTGTGTTCTGTCTTTCTGGATTGGTTAGATTAAATGAGTGATCGAAAAAATGTACTTTAAAATATAAACCTGAGTGAGGAAAGACCAACTTGAGGGTGTTCGGAAGAAAGGCTAATGATTTTAAGCGCAAAGACACCATCCATCTTTGTTGACACCTGAGACAATATTGAAAGTATCAGAGTAAGAATAAAGAAATCCTCCAACAATTTAGCCCTTGTGATTCAAGAGGGAATGCTAATTGTACTTACCCTAAGAGAAATTCAGAAATGCCCACTAAATCTGTCTCATTTTCTGATCTGTGGATAATAGTCTTGGCTGTCATCAGTAGGACTGGTACATGCAAAGGCTTTTCCTATGTTTTCAAACACTTTATATCTTGATGAAAGTGCTGGGTTTTTTTGCTTTGTATGGGCTCTCTTTGAATCTCCAAGTACCTTACCATGAAACTGGAGGCAGAATGGATGAGAGGGAGCACAAAGCTTTTCAGAGTTTGGTCTGGAGTTCTGGAAATTGTCATTGAGCTAGACGGAGGATCACAGGACCTTGGGATGGAAGGCTGATTATGAACTAAACTATTTCTGATAACATTTTTACTAGAAGGTAAAGTGTATTAGAAACTGAGTAAGGTCCAGAGTGGTAGAGTGAGAAAATACTACACTCTGTCTCCACCACTTCTTTACATCTTGCAAAGATAAGTAAACCAAGATGTGGGTTATAAGAGGCTAGGCACCAGCTATTTCAAGCTATGTGAACTTAAACTAAATTTTTGCACCATTGGACCTCAGTGACTTTGTCTGCAAAAGTCAAATTGCATAAACAGGAAATTCTTTTAATTCTGTAATGTTGTCATAGATATGCTGCATGTGTACTAGTTTATAATCTTAGCAGCTTTAAATGTCATTGCATTCATGACATAATAGTAATTTCATTATTTAGGTTTGAAAGATACAAAAGAACCAGAAAAGAATTACGTTTTAAAATGTGACCCTCATTGTGTTAGTGTCAAATATGTTTAACCCTGAATTCATATTTCATGGTGATAGTTTGTCATCGTAAATGTCTCTCACATTCCTGGAAAACTGTCCAAGCTTTTTTTGCCTAAACAGAAAGCCCACAGTAAGAAAACTGAGACTGGGAAGCTGAAGAACAGATTTGCAAATGTATCTTTGTGCATTATTAAGAATCTTCCCTAATGAAACCAGATTCTTAATGTTTTCTTATATAATGTAATTTAATAATTCATGAAATAATATGACAGTTTTATGATCATCTATCAAAAATAATTGCATTCAAATGAAAATGTTTTATGAATCATCTGACTAGACAGAAATAAAATCTAAGATTTTTTAGTTCAGAAAAGAAGCAATTTTAGAATCCAAATTCAGTGTTAAATATTAGTTAAGAATGAGAGATTATTTAGTTAATCTTGGTTATGCTAGTCAAATTAGTTAGATTTCATGTTACTTAAATTATAATTTTAGATATTTCATTACTGTATGAATTAAATTATCTTTTTTTTCTGTTATACTCTATTAGCCAGTAATGCTATAAAATGTTCAAAAGGAAACAGACACAGCAATTTATATCTAGACTTCCAGATAACTGTCATTTAATTATTCACAAAACAATTTGGAACTTTCATTTTGACAAATTGTAGGACTCCCTTGAAAACTGAAACCCCAATTTAAAAATTAAATACAAAAGTCAAGCCAGAAAGAGAACCCCTTTCTATCCATGGAAAAACATGAAGCAAGGTCTTCCAGTACATTTATTTTTTATTTACAAGAAATGATAAGGAAGAAAGTGTAATTGATTCTTATTAAATATTTAAAACTAATATATTGAAGAGTGAGAAAAAATGTATAAAACTCTATGATATAGAGATACTACCTAAAAATTATAAGGATAAATAACTAATACTTTTATATTATTACACATTTTCAACAAATACACCCACCATGCATTTAATTTCATATTTTATCAATATTCTCTTTAAAATATTAATATTAGTGTCATTCATAGGAGGCTGCAATAATCCACTTATTTTTCAGAATCTTTCAATCAAAACTCTGTGGTGAGACTCTGGGCACACATAATAGCTTTGTAACCTAGGAAACGAGCAAGCAGAGAGGGAGAGGGATATACTTTTCTTCTCATGGTTGCTAGCATCTCTCTGTCCTGATCCCAGTTTTGAAAGCGTGCTCTGCCACTTGCTGTGTCAGTGATCTTTGGTGAAGTCTTTCGTATTTTGTGCTTATAAAAATGGAGGTATTGGCAGCATGGTGATACTTTGTGAATGATGCCTCAGTTTTAAGCATTGCACTGTCAACAGATAGAGCCTCCTGACTGCATTATTGTAAGGTGTAGACAAGATACAATTTGCAAAGGTACGCAGAACAGGATCTTTCTGAAAGTCACTTCATAATAAAAGTCGTATCATTATTGTTAGTGGCAGCACATGGCCCCTGTCATCAGGGACAGGATAGAAATGACTTCTAGCAGATTCTTGGGTGGCTACTTTGAACAGAGAGAAAGGACTGGTTAGAATTACAATGTGTCTTTTGAATATCTCAGAAACATTTTATTGAGGAAGAGGAAAATAGATTATATTGGAGGATCCTCAGGTGTCTTGTAGCTGGTAAATATAGGCAAAACAGCTATTTTGGAATCTGTCTGTTAATGTTAAGATGTTTAAAAAACACAGAGTGGGTCTCGGGAGGAGCCTTTCAGGCAGAGGAAAGAGTTAATGCAAAGACCAGAAGGGAGGTGCTTTCTTGGTGAATTTGAGACACTTATGTTTTCTTTGAATGTAGTGAGTAAAGAGGGAAGTATTACAGGATGAGGTCAAGGACATTAGTGTGGGTTGAAATCAAGTAGGATGTTTGAGAAGAAAGAAGAGTTTGAATTTTACTCAAGGGAGATGGGAAGACTTGAAATAAATCTGATCTGTATTTCAAAGTAAACTTTCTCTGTTCAGTGAAAATATTTGTGGGTCAACCAGAGTGAGAATAGGGTAACTGTTAGGAATCTGCAACATTGATCAAGCAATATCTAGTGGTGAGTTGGAATAGCAGACAAGGAGAGAGAAAAGTACATGGCTTTTTAGTATGTGTTGAGAACAGAATCGGGAGGCCTTACCAATGAACATGGTAAGTAGTGAGTAAGAGCAAATAGTGAAGATAACTCCCAGATTCTTAAGGTGAAGTGAAAAGTTGCTGTCTGGGAGGGCTGTACTAATAAAGGTCCATCTTAGGTTACTTGCAAACATCCACATGGAAATGTCAGGAATAGAGTTAGGAGTCTAAAGATCTGGGTAGAAGTCAGTTCCTTGGTTCAAGTCAAGAAACATTTATTAGATGCCATATTTTCTCTGCTTACTTTATATGAATACCTCCTGCCACTTACTTCCTTTTTGTTTAGGTAAATATTTAACAACTTTATTGGCTGAACTTATTTTCTCATAGTACAGTTGATAAAAGTTATAAAGAAACTGCAAATAATGAACTGAAAAAATAATAATGATACAGAACTTTTATTGAGCACTTAGTTTGTGTCAGGCTACAGAGTCTGAGAGGTCTGGTTTCCAATTTGATCATCACAGACCTGAAAAGTAACTTCTAATGCAAATAGGAAATCACTATGAGGATAAGGAACAATTATGCTAGTCGGAAGTATTAATGTTGTCACTGTCATTAAACCCAAACTGAAGCTGTTTCCAGTAATTCATATAATTCTGTTGGTCAAGAGGAGAAAAACATACTAGCCTTTCAAAGGAGACAGATATTTTCCCAGTACTAGAAAATGAAAGTATTTTCCACGTGGAATATTATTTATGGAGTATTGCCTTATCATATTTAAATAATTTTAATGTGCATATTTCTCATATTTCCACATTTCTGATTGAAATACAATTTGCAACCATGAAAAAGCAAAAATAAGCATGATATAGCTGTCTTTGTCCACAGGCTTCAAAACTCTGCAGAATGTGTACTTGAGAGAAAACCTGGGGACACCAGTGAGTAAACATGCAGGTGGGCAGGGAGATCATATTGTGTGGTGTGCCGATGATCCCGGTATTTCACCCTTCTCTGGACGTACGCACTTTACAGTGTAACTTTGTAGTGCACGTCCATGCCCTGCACCTTGGCACTGGGCTCCTGTTTTGGCCATTGGAGGATTACTGTGCATGATATAAAATGAGGCTTAAAAAGGAGCTCTTCTCTTGCATATACGCCGTCCACATGAGAACATAGGGTAACCTGCTGGAAGATGAGACATGCGTGGTGATGAGACACATGACCAGAGTCAACTCTATCAGCCAATATCTATGTAAGTCCCAGATATCTAAGTCGACCTAACCAATAGCAGCAAAGCCATCTGGGTAGCACCCAGCTAACTACAGATGCACAGGCAAAGAAGGTTTATAGTTTTATGCCTTTGAGTTCAGGGAAGTTTGTTACTTGGAAAAAGCTGATACTTATGGGAAAAAAACATATCACTGATTCCGTGTCAAAAAGTGATTCAGAATTCATGCACTGAATGTGAAAACAGTTTTAGGAATACCTGAACCAATTTGTTTCACTAATATTTTAACTTTCTCCATCTGCCCAAGAGATATGTGGTCTAAGCAAATCTGTCTAAATCATTCTGTAAGGGCTCTGTCAATAATATAAAATAAAAAGTCTGCAGAAGAAGAAAGCAGTATTTTGAGGTTAAATTGCAGCATTTATCTTCTTTTTTAGTGATGCATTATATATAGTTGGGTCTTACAATTTGTACTACCTTTATGTGACGTGTAAGTGCATGATTGTATCATTTCCTTGTTCATTTCTTACCCTGAAAAGCAGGGACTACCTCGTATATATCATTGGATAAATTAAGTCAGTAAGTATTACCTAGTATGTTTCTACGTAACAAAACATTCATTATTAATTAATTAACATGCCCTCCTGTCACCCTCTCTTTCCACATGATCGAATGGACTTCAGTGTTAAAGGGAAAAGTTGTCTGTTATTTCATCTTAAGTATACCAGGATGATATGAGAAATAGAAATATTCTATAAATAAAATAAAAATAGAAAAAGATTTTGGAGGTTCGCTGAGAAATTTATGTTAATTTCAAAATATTATTTATAGGATGTTCAGTTTTAATGTGCATGGAAATAACTTTACTTTGCATCTAAAAAATCATTAGTTTAAATGTGTTCTTTTATCATGAAATGTCTTTTATTGGTTGCATGTCAGTGAGCTGAATAATTGTTTAATTTCAGTCTTTATATTCATGTGCATTGTGTTATTGCTTTGTAATGCTGGTTCTTGGTAGAGTGTCTGTGTTCATAAACAGTGTCACTTGATTTTTCATGACAGATTTTGTCAGCATCTCAGGAAGAATTATAAAATCTCTTTCTACCTGATTCATTCCATGTCCTAGGTGCTCCTAGAGCTCAGCATTTGTGATTCTGAACAAATGGCAGAATTCTGTTTCGATCAATTCTAATAATTTTCTTCATCCATTGTACATTTTAAGGGGAGGTATAAATTACCAAAATGTTATAATCAATATATACTTGCTTATTATTTAATAATGAGCTCTTAATTAGAAAGCACACAGTGAGGACCTGTGTGGGTAAATTGAAACACATAATACCTTAAAGTGGTAATCCAGAATGAGAGAGAAAGATGTGTTTTGTTTGGAATACTTGAGATGGAGTATTTAGACTTTTTTTTTAATTCATGGGTTTCTCTCTATTATTTTTTAAAAAGATTAACTGCAAAAAATATGATTATTTTGGATATGCACACTGTAATAGTTCAACAAATGCTTGTGTATTCATACCCAAATGAAAACTATGAACATTATTGCTCTTCTTTGTCCTTTGTCGTATATTCCTTTGTGTTTAGTTGACTTACAATTTTCAGTCAAACGTTAAATGCACTTTGGTCATAATTTTTGTAAAATATTTCATTTTTGCATAAGCCTAAGAATAAGCTAAATTAGAAGTGTTTTAATTTTCAAGAGAGACTTTGATTACTTTTTATAAGAATTCTAAATTTATCATAAAGTTAATTATACATAAGAATAGAAAAACCTCTACTTTCCTATTATGTGAAGGCAGGCCTTTTATTTTATGCACAATGATTGACACTATTTATCTGGATTACTTGGGAGGGGAAATGATGTGAATTCAGGAGTCAAGAAAATGACAGCTTCGTAAGTTTATGACTTGATGGCTCTTGGTTTCCATGCCCTTCCCTGTCTCACTTGACACTGTACCTGTCCTTCCAAACCATTGCAGTTCCTGGTATCTCCAACAAGCCTTTTCCAATAAGTGACCCTCTTTGAATTTTACCTTCTATAAGTTTCTGTTCAATTACAGGCACAGTCACATGCTAGTTTCCTTGTTAGAATTTTATTTTGTTACTCAATTATTCCATACAATTTTAAAAGTAAAGCTATAAGTTTCTAGATGACCAGGGTTTACTTTAAAGTGTCTATCCTATAGCAATCCTCCCAAAATAAGCAGTTGTATATAATGTGTGAAAACAGAGAGATTCCCTTTTTTACTTAGGGTAGATGTCACGGGGCAGGTGGCTGTTAGAGAATGAGAACTCGGCAGTTTGTGACAGAGGCTTGCCATCTTTATTTGCTTCTCCAGGTTGAAAATTATGATTGCCCTTAGATAATTATGCAGGCCATAGCTCCAATCCTTACAAGAAGGCCATGAGGAGGGAACCGTGATCCTGTTGTACAGAGGAAGAACTGAGGATTTTGAAACATTAACTTATCAAATGTCAAGTTATAACTACTAGATGGCAGATCAGGGATTTAAAATCAGACGTGCTGAACTGCAGAGGCTGAGTTCTTATCTCCCTGTATGCCATCAGTAAAGCCCTACATGCTGATAAAAAAGTTTGGTGAAGCAGATGGCAGTTCACCATTTTTAAACTGGGGAATTTAAATTTTTAAGTGAAGATGCACTGACAAACTATCATTCTTTAGAAACTCAATTTTTGCTGTATTGCTCATTCATGTTGTTTTCAATATTGCATTTCATGTAGCATGTATATTCTCTGATTGAAGCTGAGGTTAAAAGGCAAGGTTTCAGTGAAACATCCCATACAATATGAGGTTTTTTTAGGGGACTAAAACTTGATGATTCCCTCTCCTAAATCAGAGACTATGTGCTACCTAGAAATGGAATTCCTCTCTGCATTGAATATAGTTAAGATCTATAGATTTCTAATAAAGATAGCAAAACCCATAATAGTTAACTATTGATTGCTATTGTAAATTCTACATACATATTTCTTTTATTCTTCAAAAACTCCAATAAGGAGTAGTTACGATGAGCATCCTCATTATCAATAAGGAAAATACATAAAGTAGGTTATTCAGTGTAACATGATTAGGAAAAGACTCATTCTTTGTTTGATAACCTTAGGCTTAAAAAAATTATTCTTAGTGGCAAAACCTGAAACATTCGATACTTTTTGTTATACTTTGCTAAGACAGGTTATATCCAGATAAAAATTTATATTTGAATTACTTTGGGTGACCCTGAATGCAAGCAATGTTTTGTCCTAAATGAGAACTTTTGTGATGAAACAAATAGTAAATTTTCCCTCTTTTTACTTTAACAGTTGTGGAGTTCTATGTCTATATATGGTCAATGCTTGGCATTTTTTAATGTACAAAATTAGGAACTCATTTCCACCTTGTGTTTTCTTCTGTAGATTCTATCTACTGGATTTTGTCATTGTACAGTGGTATTAACACACATATATTCTAGTTCTATTGTGTCTCCAGCCTCAACCATATCTTTAAAAATATGGCAAAGATATGAAGACATAAAATGAATATTTTTAATGTATGATATTGAAGGTTTCATTTAAAGAAAAGCTTCACCACTGTCTGTGAATTGACTATCTACTTTCCAGGCACTAAATTTATCTTGCTTTATTTATTTAGTTTAGTTGACATTGCTTAAAGAGTGGAAGATGTGTATGTCTGAGTTTTTCTTTGCTAACATTGCTATATGTCTTCATGGTTTTCTTCAGAATGTTAAATATACTTTAAATTTCACTTTCTATTTTTGAGCCATAATGAGTCGACTAATTTAAATTGCTTGAGACCATCCGCATAAGTAAAATGTGGTCTGTGGCTTAAGTTTTTATACATCTGATGAGTTAGGCAGAGAAGTAAACACATGCATTTTTAAGACACAGGTAAAACGTGTCATGTTTTCCATGACTGGAAAACAAAATACAAAAGAGCTGGAGACAACAAAGTCTGCCTCTGGCACCTTGAACAATGTGGCAGACGAGAGAGGTAGTGTGTACTGTCCCATAGATTTAATTATAAAGTATGGGCAAAAGAGTAAAAAAGGAAGGGAGCTAAAGATAAGGAGAAGCTAAAAGGGAATTAATTCTAAAAAAATTGCTACAGTAAGAGGAAAGGATGAGGACTTTATAGCTTTCATGTTGAGGACGCCCCCCAATTCCCAGGGCTGAAGTGGAGGAAATGGCAGAGGAAAACAAGCCTATGTATCAGGGCAGCAGCCTGTATTTTGTCTTGTATTTACATAGATGTGCAAGTTTTATTTTGGTCAACATTGCCTGTCTAGACTTCTCTTCTTTCAGTGTTATTGTACCCCTGGGTTTTGGTTGGGTTTCTTGTAAACATCATAAAGCTAGATTTTTTAACCCAATCAGATAACTTCAGCCTGGTAACTTAGGATTTTATATTATTTGTTTGTTGATACTTTTAGAGCTTTCTACTGTTAGTCATAGTTGTCTTGATTTGTTTTGGTTTATTACACTTATTTTCTTTTTTGTCTTCTTTTAAATTTTAATTAGAGATTTTTAATCATTCATTTTTTCAAAATGTGTTTGGAAATTATATTCTCTCTGTTAAATCTTATGAGTTACCTTTGAAATGTTCACTATGCCCATGTATAGGATAAAGTTCATCAATATTTGAATTCCACCTATAAGCCGATAGAAGGAACTAAAGACACTTCAATATTGCCCACTGATTCTATACTTTATGAGTCCTAGCATTTTAGTTTTTTTGTGTGTGATGTGTGTGGTGTATTCTAATCCATCATTTAAGCATTATTGTTGTTGTTGTAGTCTGTGTTTAATTAGATTGACCAATATGTTTACATATTTCATTGCTCATTCTACTTTGCATTGCTGACTTCCATTTTGAGATCCTTACCTCCTTCTGGGAGTATTTTTTTATTGTTGTTCAGTTGCAGTTGTCCCCATTTTCCCCACATTACTCTCCCCTCTTACCCACACCACAGCTTCCACGTTCAGTCCACCCCATGTTGTCTTTGTCATGGGTCCTGTATACGTGTTCCTTGACTTGCCCCTACCCCTTCTTTTCCCCGTTAGCCTCTGCCCCCATCCTCTCTGGTCACTGTCAGTTTGTCCTTTATTTCCATGTCTCTTGTTCTGTTTTGCTCTCTTGTTTGTTTTGTTGATTAGGTTGCACTTATAGGTGAGATTATACAGTATTTGTCTTTCACTGACTGGCTTATGTCACTTAGCATAACACTCTCCAGTTCCATCCACGTTGTCCCAGAGGGTAGGAATTCCTTCTTTCTTTCTGCTGTGTAATATTGTGTTGTATAAATATCCCTCAGTTTTTTTATGTATTTTTTAGCAATTTCTATGGAAAAATTATCAGTGATATTTAGTTGTCATTCACGTGGAAATGTTTATCTTGCTTTCTTTTATGCAAGGTAATTTTTTTGCATATATAATTTTATATTGGCAGTTTTGTATTCTAAGAATTTCAAAGTTGTTATTGCATTTCTTCCTGGCTTCAATTGTTGCCTTGAAGAAGTCTGTGCTAGTCGAACCTTTCTTTGTGTGTAGGTAATAATCTTTCTTTCTGCTCTACTTTTCAGATCTTATTTTGATTGCTCTTCTGCAGTTGTGCTGCTGTGTGTCTAGCAGGGTGATTTCTTTCATGCAACCTTCACGTGTTTCTTTTGATTCCTGAATCATTTGTTTGAGACTCTCAGCCTTTAGGTTATTTCGTGTTCTTTGTTCTGCTATCTCCTTCGGACATTGCAATTGGACATATGATAACTATCTCAATTTATACAACATTTCTCTTAATCCTGCTTTGAAATTTTTCATCTCCTTTTATATTTGTATTATTTGGGGTAATTTCTTCGGTGTCTACTTATCTTTTAACCTGTCTCTTTTTTTTAATTGAGGTATAATTAACATACATTATGTTACTTTACAACATAATGATTTGATATTTGTATACATTGGATAGGATCACCACAGTAAGTCTAGTTAACACTGTCACCATGCATAGTTATTTTTCATATGATGAAAACTTCTAAAACCTACTCTCAGCACTTTCATATATTTAACAGAGTATTGTCAGCTATTGTTGCCAAGCTGTACATTATATCCCTATGACTTATTTATAACTGAGAGTTTCTATATTATGACTCCCTTCAGGTCCCCTGCCCAGCCCAGCCCCCACCCCTCACCTCTGGCAATTAGGGATCTGTCCTCTGTATCTATGAGCTTGAGATTTTTAAAATTCCACATAAAAGTGAAATACAATATTTGTCTTTCTCTGTATCACTTATTTAGCTTAATGTGATATCTTCAGGGTCCATCCATGTTGTCACAAATGAGAATATTTCATCTTTTTTATGACTCAGTGATATTTTATTGTATATTTATATGCCACACCTTTTTCCATTCATCTGTCAATGGACACTTAAGATGTTTTCATATCTTTGCTGTTGCAAGTAATGCTGCAGTGAACCTGGGGATGCGGATATCTCTTCAAGTTAGCTTTTCATTTCCTTCAGATAAATATCCAGAAGTGGGTCATATGGTATACTTTTAATTTTTTGAGGAACCTCCAGCTGTTTTCCATAGAGACTTCCCCAACTTACATTCCTACCAATTTTGCACAAGGGTTCCATTCTGTACATTCTCGCCAACGTTTGTTATTCTTGCCTTTTCATAATTTTCATTTTTAAAGTTGTAAACTAATATCTCATGGTGGTCCTGATTACATTTCCATAATGACTGGTGATGCTCATGCACCTGTTGGCCCTCTTTATGTTTTCTTTGGCAAAATGTCTATTTAGATCCTCTGCTCATTTTTAAATCATATTTTTTTATTTCTGTGAAATCAGGTGTAGCATATCCTCTTTCATTTATGATTTCATTGATTTGAGTTCTGAAATTTCTTTTTTTTTTTAACCTGGAGAATCTAGCTAAACGTTTGTCAGTTTTGTTTATCTTTTCAAGGAATCTGCTCTTGTTTTCATTGACCTTTCCACCTCGCTTTTTAGTCTCTATTTAATTTATTTATACTCTGATTTTTATTTATTTTCTTTTACTAACCCTGGGTTTTGTTTGTTCTTCTTTCTTTAGTTTCTTGAGATATAAAGTAAGTCTTTTTATTTGAATTATTATTTGTTTATTTCTTGAGGTAGGCATTTATCAATATGCACTTCCCTCTGCATCTCATAAGTGTTGATACGTTGTACTTCCCTTTTCATTTGTCTCAAGGCATATTTTTCTTCTTCTTTTGAGGTCTTTGTTAACCCATTGGTTGTTGATTAGCATGTCATTTAATTTCCACATTTCTGTGAGTTTTGTAGTTTTCTTCTTTTAATTAATATTTTCAGTGTCTTACTATTGTTTTCAGAAAAGATTGTTGATATGATTTCAGTCTTTTTACATTTGTTAATTTATGGAAAATGTTCTATGATCATTTGAGAAAAATGTGTATTCAATTGCTTTTGGACGCAATGTTCAGTATTTATCTGTTAAGTCCATCTGATCTAATGTGCCCTTTGAGGCAAGTGTTTCCTAATTGATTTTCTGTCTGGATGACCTATCCATTGATGTAAGTGGAATAATAAAGACCCCTGCTATTAATATATTGCTGATAATTTTTCCCTTTAGGTCTGTTAATATTTGCTCTATATGTTTTGGTGCTCCTGTGTTGGGTGCATAATATTTACAAATGCTATATCCTCTTGTATTCACCCCTTTCTTATGATGTAATGCACTTCTTTGTCTCTTGCTATAGCCCTTGTTTCAAAGTCATTTGTTTGATATTAGTATAACCACACTGGCTTTTTTTCCATTTTACATGGAATATTTTGGCTACCTTATGATGTTTTTTAATCCTCATCTGAGGATATGTTTATTTATTTTAGAGATAGAGGAAGAGAGAGACAGAGACAGAGAGATAGAGAGAGACAGACAGACATTGATGAGAAAGAAACATTAATTGGTTGCCCCTGATACTTGCCCCAACTGGAGAATGGAACCAGCAACCTAGGTATGTGCCCTGACCCAGAATCGAACCTGCAGCATTTTGGTATGTGCAAGGATGCTCCAACCAGTTGAGCCACCTGGCCAGCGCACCCTCTTATGTCTTTTGATTTGAACATTTAGCCCATTTACATTTGAAGTAATTGTTGATAGGTATTTATTGTCATTGTGTTGTTTTCTGGCTGTTTTGTAGTTCTTTTCCTTTGTCTTTCGCTCTCTTCCTTTGTAGTTTATGAGGTTCTTTAGTGCTATGCTGAGATTTTATTCTCATTATCTTTTCTGTATCTACCATGATCTTTTGTTTTTTTTGGTACTGAGAGACATACACACAAAACAACTTACATTTGTAACTATTTTAAGTTGACAACAACTCAATTTTGAACTCAGTTTGAAGCTCTACATTTTCCTCTACCTTCAGCTTTATGTTTTTGTTGTTGAGTTTTATATCATTTTATCTTGTGTATTCCTTAACTAATACAAGTATAGTTAAAGTTATTTTTACTATTTTTGTCTTTTAATCTTCTTACTAATTTTATGTGATTACATTATTAACTTTACTATATATTTTTCTTTTACCAGTGAGGTTTATACTTTCATAAATTTTCTTAGTTCTAATTACCTCCCTTTTTGTTAGCTCAAAGAATCTCTTTAATATTTCTTGTAAGGCCTGCCTAGTGGTAACAAACTATTTTAGCTTTTGCTCATTTGGAAAACTATCCTTTAATTCTGAATGATAACTTTGCCAGGTAAAGTATTCCTGGTTGGAGGTATTTTTCTGTCAGCATTTGGAATATATTGTGCTGCTTCATCTTTCAAAATTTGCATAAAAATCTGTTGTCAGTTTCATAGGGGTTCCCTTGCAGCTAAATAGCTTACTTTTTCTAGCTGCTGTTAAGATTCTCTAGTTTAAACTTTTGACATTTTAATTAGTATAATGTGTGTTGGTGTGGGTCCCTTAGGGTTCCTCTTCCTCAGAGCTCCCTGGGCTTCCTGGATGTCAATATAGAGACATTCTCTCCAGATTAGGGAAGTGTTCAGCCTATACTTCTTCATATAAGTTTTCTACCTTTTTTTTCTCTTTATTCAACCACCCCCCCCCATTGATTAGTACAGTGAAGTCATCATGGTCCACGCATGCGCATTCCAGTCCACTCCCCTCAGCTGCCATGTTACCTCAATGTCAGGTAAACTGTTCTCATTATATTAACAATACCTGGACTTTTTCCTGACAGACCTCATGTTTTAATTGGACACAAATTTTATTAACTGAGTTGGAAATAGCTGTGTATTTTCTAGAGTTTATAATAATTATTCTTTGGTAATGTTGATTTAACTCAAAATATATTAAGTGGTAGTGTTTTAGGAAGAAATAATATGCTTTGCTAATAACACATGCTACATATAGGAACTGATAGACTAATAGTAATTTAACAGCTTCAGCAAGCCTTAATTAAATACACATTTACTGTGTGTTAAGTTATGCTTTTCTTATTATGAATTTTAAATCAATGTTCTCTATTGCCATGGATACATGAAGAAATTTAATATAATATTTTATGGAGAGGTTGGGTCAAAGGGGGATAGGGTTACTGCTATGAATGTTGTGTTATAGATAATTAATATTAATAAATATACATCTTAGATCAGTGATCCTACCAAAAGTCTATTATTTTATTCACTGACAATATTTGGAAAACTTATATTAGGGTGAAATTTTCTCTCTCCAGGGTGAAATTTTAGGTTGAATCAATATGTTATCCTTTATATAATTAGAATAAGCAAAGTTCTAACATTCCAAAATGATTTTTAATGGATTTTTGGGGGTGAATTTGGCTAATGAAACCATACAGGTTTCCAGTGTACAACTCTGTGACACGTCATCTGCGTGCTGCGTCGTCTGCTCTCCATCCAAAGCCAAGGCTCCTTTCACCACCACGCATCCCCTTTGCCTTCTTCCACCTCCACCCACCTCCACTGTTTAAAATGGTGATAATACATAAGAACACTAATGGCCTAGTAAGTCTGTCATGTATTCTGCCATATTAATTTTCTTAATTCTTTTATTCCTTCTATATTGGATAACTTCTTTTTTTTATGTAATTTTGTTTTATTGTTTTTGTCTATACATATTTTTTTCTTTTTTCTTTTTCTTTTTTAAAGATTTATTGTGGTAGGTATATTTTAACATGTTTGTGAAATTTAATTTTAATTTTTTTATTTTAATTGTTGCTCAAGTACAGTTTTCTGTCTTTTACTCCCATCCCAGCCCACCCACCCAGCCCTCCCCTGCTCCCAGCCCTCCCCCTTCTTTCCACCCCCCCTAGTTTTTATCCATGTGTCTTTTATTTTTAATGTTTAAAGGAACCCATTGCTTTGAGGCAGTGTTCTTAAGATAGACAAATGCTCTTGTATTAATTTAAAGCATAAATAAATGCAAAGGAAAATAAGTTGGAAACTATGTATAATTTAATCAAAATGAGGAGAGCTAAGTTTTTGTATATGCTAAGTTTATTGATTAAACTTTTTACATATAAGTAGATGATAGGAAGTAGCAAATACAGTACATAATCAAAAATGGTTTATTAAAATGCAGGACTTATGAAATTTTAATTGTCTTAGTTTTTTAACTTGCATGTTATCCTAATATTTAATAAAATTTTATATATTAACTTAACATATATAATATAAAAATAGCTAACAGATTAAACTATAAAATATTTTGCATACACTATTAGTACAGTTGTGACTAGTGTATAATTATAGAAAAAATTAAATGAGAGTTTTCAATAGCCTTTATGTTCTTTGTAATTTTTATTGAATCAATATTTTAAAATAATGTAAAATTTTATATTGCTTGATTATATATAATTTAAATATTCAAATAAATAATGTATTTTAAAACAAAGTCATAGATGTAGTATTTAAAAGGTTAAAACAGAATTTTTAATAAAAGAGGAAATAGGGTAAAACTATGATTTCATAAATATTATTTATAGTAATCATTATAGAGAGACATGGTAGTAAAGGCAGTATTTATGATATTGAATTAGTAAATCTGAAGATAGATTTTCATCAGAAAAGTTTGCCAATTCAAGATGAGTAAAAAATACATTTTTTTAAAAGTCTTTTGATTTTAATTTATTTATTATTTCTACCAACAACATTGTACCAGGAAAAGCTCTCACATTCAATATAATCATCTCCTTTCACACATGATGTTACTAAATTATACAAAATTTTGAAGATGCACGAAGAAAAATATCAAACATCTTTGGTTGAACTAAAAAATAAGTAACTGGGAAATACGCTTCCAAATGCCCATAAAGTAAACTTAGTATCTAATGAATGTTTTCAATAGCTTTTGCTTTCTGAATATTCAAGGAAAGTGCTCAAACTGTTCACCAAACACTTAACAAGCATCAGTGAACAACTCCTAAGCTTTATCTGAAGTGAGTACAGTGCTTTAAACAGGCTAAAATGTCTCTTTAATCTACTTTGCAAGTTCACTTGTTTCCTTCAAATAATTTCTCAAATAACCTTCTGTCAGTAAAAGCCATGCCAGGTAACCCACCTCTCTTCAATTTAAGTATGACTAGATGTACCAATAATAAGCACAAAGAAAATCAAAACAAACCAATGACTTTTCACCTGTCGGTTTGTTCTCCGGTGTCACTTTAGTTCTTCTGTAGATGTCAGTGCGCACAGGCCCAATGGTCCTGTTCTGTGAAGAGGCCCAATCACACCTTTGGTATTCAACAACTTAAAAAAGCAGAGTGAGCAGAGTCTATAAATTACTTGCATTAACATTAAGAAGTGAATGTATTTACTGTCAAAAATTTAATCCTGTTAAGACTATGGTCTGTGATATTGGTGAAAAAGCTTTCTTTATTGTTATTTTTGTAAATCTTTTATTTTTTTGTCATTTTTTTTTTGCTCCATCTGGACAATTTCAAGTTCTTATTTTTGTACTGTTCTCTCAAAAGTATCTGTAATATTTTGAACAGTGTTTACATTTTTCTAATATATTCAGTGTTTTTAATGAGTGTCACATTAAGAGGAGTCCCATGTGTAAAAAATAACAAATGATTGTAAGACATTCAATTCTGTATCATCAACTTAAGTAATAGATTTTCTTAGTGATCCTCCATTTATAGAAATGGTGTGTTACCTCCTTTGATGAAACTCTGGATATATCTGATGGTTTTAAAACTTTAAACCAGAGATTACTGACCCATTAACTTCACTAATTAGGCTGAGGCCTAATTTGCATGTACTTTAAGGACTTTGCCCTTGAGTTGCTCATCTTCTTTTACATTTCACTAATCATTTAAATTGTCCTGCTCAAGTAAGGTGACTAAAACAGAATAAGCTACTCTAATAATATTCTGAATAAAGCAGAAAAGTCTGCTTCTCAAACACCATAAATCATTCATCATGCATAAATGTTGTTACCTTTCCAGCTAATATTTCTTTTTTTTAAGATTTTATTTATTTATTTTTTAGATAAAGGAAAGGAGAGAGAAAGAGAGGAAAAGAAACATCAATGTTTGGTTGCCTCTCGCGCACCTGGCACTGGTGACCTGGCCTGCAACCCAGGCATGTGCCCTGACTGGGAATTGAACCATTGACCCAGTGAGTCTCAGGCCTGCCCTCAATCTACTGAGCCACACCAGCCAGGGCTCTAACTAATATTTCTTTTGACTTTTTTTTTCATCTTTTAAAAATGTATTTCTTTGCATGTCAATTGATTGTGCCTATGCTGAATTTTAGACAGACTTAAAACTGTCTAAGCTTTTTTTTAAAGACTTAACAGCTTTTCTCAATAGCCAAATTTAATTTTTATTTTTGCTATTGAAAGACCATGCTTTTGCAATTTTGAATTATTTGACATTTGTTAAACATATGCTTCACCATTTATAAGTGCACTGATTAAATCTCTCAAATCAGTATGTGCTGGATTTGATGCTTTTATCTCCTTTTCCTGTCATTCCGTTGTTCAATACAAAGGTCGTAATAAGTAGTGAGAAATTAATAAATTTAATTCTAGAGCCCATTTTCATTGTTGCTCATTTTTTAACAACAGTATGGTTTTGAGAGATGGCAAAGAATTTTTCACTTACATTTTAAATCCAATCAGCATTCTTCATTCCCATCTGTGTTAAGAAGGATTCTGAAGATACATCAGGGTTTAGCAGAAAAAAATAAGATCAATTAGTGATTTTTACTATGGCATTATAACTGAGGAAATAGCAGTATTTTTGCACCACAACTGCCTGTCACTGAGTCCAAGTGAGTGTTCCTGATTTTTTGCAGCCAGAACTCACTATAAGAAGTATGTTTTAGAACAGGACCCAGAATACGCACATGCATACATACACACAAATACAATTTTGATAGGCTGAATAATAACTCCCAAAGATGTCCACATCTTAAATAATCCTGGAAAGTAAAAAAGATCTTATCTTACATGGTAAAAGGGACTTTGCAGATGTAATTAAGTTAAAGATCTTGAGATGGAATGAGGAGATAACGAAGGTGGAAATAGAGGTTGGAGTGATATACTTTAAAGATGAAAGATGGAACCATAAACCAAAGAATGCAAGCAGCTGCTAGAAACTGGAAAAGGCAAGAAATCATTTCTCCTCTGTATTCTCTAGAAGGAATGTAGCCCTGCCGACACATGGATATAGACTTCTGATCTGAAGAACTGCAAGAGAATATATTTGTATTGTTTTAACCCACTAAGTTTTTGGTAAGGTGCTGTGACAGCAATAGGAAACTAATACAATAATATATAATTGAAACAAATTTTTATCAAATGATATCAGGCATGCGCGTGTGTGTGTTTATCAAACCTTACTATTGGACATGCTCTTTGATATTATTCTATTGTATTTGATTGTCTTTCACTTTTTAAAGTGTAATTTGAAATCTAATAATTTGGTGTCTTCACATGCAGTTTGACAAATCAATGATCTAAGATGTTCAGTACACTTTAAAAACATAGATCTAGGGGGGTGGACTGGGACGGGAGTAAAAGACAGAAAACTGTACTTGAATAACAATTAAAATAAAAATTAAAAAAAAACATAGATCTAAATTTATTTTTTACTGTATTTATTTTTATTGTTATGTCTTATTGAATCTTAAGATTTGCTATAGATTTATAAGTTCTACCACTTATGAAAAGTGGCACAGTTTTTTTTCTATTTTTTTATTCTTTGCATTCAGTGTTTCTGCCTATAAAAGTAGCCTTTCAAAGTAGCATATCTTATTTGCAAACACACTTGCTATAAACATAAATATTCTGGATGAGTCATTAGGTCCAAATGATGCATTTATTTATTAAAAATAGTTGAAAGTATTCATTTGCACAGAAGTCATGCTAAAAAATTACTAGTGTTGAACCAAAGGATCATGAAACTGATAATCACAGATCATATTTTAGTGAGAATTAAAGACTACTTTCTTTCCAGACTGTTTATTTAGCTTTTATTTGCATTTTACTTTATTACAATGTAGATCAGCCAGCCACTTGGGTTCAGCTGTAGTTATTGATGTTCATCTTGTTTTTGTCTTTGTTGTTGTGAGAAACAGCTTCCTTGTTATTGGGAGAAACAGCAAGGATGGACTTGGAGACTATTATGCTGAGTGAAATAAGCCAGTCAGAAAAAGTCAAATACTATATGGTCTCATTTATATGTGAAATCTAAGGAACAGAATAAAATGACAAACAAAATAGAAACAGAGACATGGATACATGGAATATACTGACAGCTGTCAGAAGAAAGGGGGGAGCTGGGACTGGATGTAAGAAGGTGAAGGACATATGTGTGTGACCCATAGACAACAGTGCGGCGATGGCCAGAGAGAAGGGGAGAGAATGGGAGCTGGGCAAATGGGCTGAAAGTGGGGACATCTGTAATAGTGTCAACAGTAAAAATAAAGTTAAAAAGAGGGGTTGTTTGGGGGGACTCTAAATGCAACATGTACATGTAGTATGTAAAGAAAAGGGGGGGAAACCATTTTTAAGTTATAGCCACATTGTTGCTCATAATGATGATGCTCGACCACATTTTAGTTTATAGAAGAGGTTCCACACATAAAGTATGAGCATAAAAACTGTTCATTTTAATCACTATGCAAACTTAATTAGAATCTTTGTGAGATTTCTTGTTTGCCAATACAGAAAGAAAATATTGCATTTCTGAAAGCAATTAAAAGCCACTTACAAATGTTTTTATTTGTCTGGGAGTTGGTTGATCTTGATACAATGGAAAAGGTAACTGTGGAAATCTTGGCCAGACATTTATTTTAATGTAAATGAATCATATCATTTTCTAGGTCAAATTATAAGATTAGTTTAGTTTAGTTTTTAATGAATAGTTTCAAATTGACCTATGTTTTGCCTTAATGCATGAAAAAATTCTAGTCAATGCAAATATGTAACTGTAAGTCCAGAAAACAGCAGAAATAAGATGTAGTCAAAGAAACAGATTTTTGAAATATGACTAAGCCTAAAACTGGTTAGAGACAGTTTAAAATATGTCCATACATATGCTTATGTCCATACATATGCTTATGTATGGACATATGTGATACAGTTATACTTAGATGAATATGTAACAGTTGGTATGCATCTGAGGTGAATTTGGGGCAGGACAGGTCTAGAGGTGGAAAAGGGTGTCCAGCGTAGTCAGCAGATCAATTTCAAATGGACGTGAATGTTTGTTCCCTTTAGGAGCAGGATGGCCTGTTTAATTCTTGCCATGAATTTGGAATGCACAAGACAAAGGAGAAGACACACAAACAAAATACTTTTTTTATACTATTTCAGAAATGAAGACTGAAATGATGTTCTGGAACTTCTATAAATGTAATATAGTTTAATACCATGACCTCAAAAAATAAAGGTCAATAAGGAAATTAGTTTTCCATTCTGGGAAACTCCCTGTCAAATTTGGCACATTTGGCCTACTTTATTCGTAAGCTAGAGAAAAAATTTAGTATTATTTAAAACAAAAATATAGATCCTGTGACAAAAAAAATCTACTTTTGCTGGAGGGAGTTGAATGCCTTCCAGATACTTTGACTAGACTCTTTGAGAAGCATAAGAAATAGCAACAATATATTATGGATAAAATTTTGTCAATGAAGTATGATTACTAAATGGTGATTGACATACTTATTCAGTGAATTAATCCAATTGCTTTTCACTGTTTAAAATTGTCTTAATTACGCTGCTTTAATGACTTTTTATTTTACTCATGGTCTTTCAGAATGCTTTGAAGTTTTCAATAAGTCTCTTTCATTCAAGTTTTGAATTTAGCTAATTATATTGTACAGAAAATATATTTCTAGTATCACTGTGTGCATAATAATTAAACTATTTGATGTTAACTTATACCTATAATTCCATTCTAAAGTTAATTATGATTACTTTATCATTATACTTAGTTACTTTCTCAAACAGTAAGCCAAACACTGATTCTAGTTTATATTAGGCTCCAACTTCTGTGTCCAAAGTGTTTTTCTTAGACATATTTTGGAAGACCTACTGCTTCCTGAATGTGCTATAGTCATGTGTCTCCACCACCACACTGTGCAAATCTTGTGGGAGGCTGCTCTTCACCTTTGGATTATGGTGGTTCAATGTCACTGGAGTTTAGGAAAAGGAAAGGTAACCTGGGCTGATATTAACTGGGGGAACTAACTTCAACTGTGAGAGAAGACTGAAGCCTTGACATCGGCCTTGAGAGAGCATCCTCCAGAGTCAGTGATACATGCTACCTCCCATTATACCCTAATGGGCTTTCTGCAGGATTGGGAGGATTCGTAGCTGGTTGACTCCACCAAGTGCCAAGTTAATGGATTAGTGTTAAATTGGAAGAAGTGTCTTAAACTGAGGCAAGATAGGGGGATGTCAGTTATCCTGTTCACCAAATTTGCATGACAAACAAGTAGAGATAAACTTGAAGGATGATCTGCATTTGACAAATTCTTTCAATTAAAAATTTGACAGCTAATTTCAAATTGTGCATATTGTTACTTACGAGTATTAACAATGCCTGTGACGTAGTTCGGGAGGTCTCTGTTGACTACAGAGGGGTCAAGGGCGGGGCAGCCTGTCTTAGCTGGTATTCCTGGACCTTTTTACCCAGAACCAGTAAGATGACCATTATTTTCTCTCTCCTCTGATAAGAAAACATACTGAAAATAAAACTGTAAACAGTTCGTACAGCTACACTTTAAGAGGAATGTTAGCAAACTAGAATTCATTAGAATGTGAGTCCAGGATAGTGATAGGAGCAAAAAAATGATTTAACTCAGAAAATAAATAACAGAAATGTTTTAGCTTAAAAATATGTGTATGTTTATTGATTTCATAGTGAAAAGGTTGTTATAATACAGGGACACTAAAGTTCTATGTTAATCAAAAGAGAAAAATAGCATTGGTAGAAGTTTGAAGTTACAGATTTCAACTTTATGGTAAGAACTTTATTAAAAAATAGAAACAACCTGAATTAGAATAAGTTGTGCTTTTCCAGAGGGGCAACATTTCCATTTTTCTTTCCATTAACCATTCTTTGATATAATACCATTCACAATATAAAGTGAATATCTAGTTTCCTAATAAGAAGCCCTGGAAAAAATTTTTATAAATTTGATTATAACAATACTTAGGATATAGATAAAAAGCCAAATATCCACTTATAATATAAAACTAAATTGGATACAGAGATACAGTGTTTTTTCTATTCATTTAATATATATAATGTCTTTATCAGAGTTTTGACATCAGTTCTTTACTAGCCAATTTGGGGGCCATCTAAAAGCTTTTCTTTTTACTTTTTTAAAAAAATTTTATTGTCGTTCAAGTAGCTTTCCGCCTCTCCCCTCCCCACCATCCAAGCCTTCTTTACCTCCCTCCCGTCTCCACCCCTCCTTGTTATTGTCCATGTGTCCTTTATAGTTGTTCCTGTAAACCCTCCACCCTTTTCCCCCATTATCCCCTCCCCTCTCCCTTCTGGTTACTGTCAGCTTATTCCCAATTTCAGTGTCTTTGGTGATATTTCACTTGCTTGTTTATTTTGCTGATTAGGTTCCAGTTAAAGGTGAGATCATATGGTATTTGTTCTTAGCACATCATTTTCATTTTCATGTAAGTTATTTGTGGTACAGCTCTTTTTGAATCTCTATATGATATGATGCCCTAATTGGAAACTTCAGCCTAAATCTAAGATACTTTTTAATAAAGTATTACAACATTTTTAACATTTACCCTGCAAGCAGATTGAACATGACAGTATTGCTTTTAAAAGTGACCTTTGAAGGACCATTTACATAGCCAATTGTGATGTCATAATATCCCCAGAAATAACTGTACTTTTGCTCAATTTTTTGTTTCCTTTCTTTTTAAATCAATATTACTAGGTGATCTATAAGTATCTCAAGCTAACATGAATTGATAGAAGCCTTTATAGGTTAGTGTATCTTCCACAAATAGTATTTTTTTTATATCAATGTGTGGTTGCTCCTCACACACCCTCTACTAGGGACCTGGCCCGCAACCCAGGCATGTGCCCTGACTGGAAATCAAACTAGCAGCACTTCGGTTCACAGGCTGGCATTCAATCCACTGAGCTACACCAGCCAGGATTATAAACGCTATATTTTTCTAATGAAACAATTGATAAAGCCCCTTTCTTTAATATGAAAGTTTGAAAGACATTTGTTTAAGGTATTGATAATTGGGGGAGAACGGTGGTAAATTAACTTGAAAAGAGGTACAGCATTTCATAAATTGCCTGTTTATTATTTTCTCCGAAACAGGTACTACTTACTATTACAGTCCTCATATATCCCCCGAATCCCTTCCTAGACTCTAGAATCAAAGTTCAGTTCTCCAGTGATAACCCTGGGGCCTCCACTCTCAGCTCCATTCGAATTCTTCCACATTCCATGCTGCACTCTGTGCACACCTGCCCAGGGAACCTGGGCAGGAGCTTTTGCTCCTTTGGACACAGGTGTATGTATGGCTTCCTGCCTCCTATCTTTGCTGATGATGAAGGCTGACCATCTGTTTTTTGCCCAAACGGAACACTTTTGAGAGTGAAAGGAGATACTACAAATTCTCGTGTAAAGGCATTGGTGTCAGTCTGTACTCTCTAAGGCAAACAGGCGAGATTATACTCAGGATAGTCTCCCTTCTCATTGTCGAATCCTAGCCATTCTTCAAATCCCAGCTCAACCAGCACCTCTTCTCTGATACTTCGGATGTTTTGAAAGGAGATAGTAAATGTGTTGAAGAGTAGAGCAAAAATAGTCACTTCTAGCCTGAAGTACTCTTTTACTAATGTGTCGAAATGTTATATTAGTAATGTAATCACTTGAAAGCTGAACAATTACTGCCATTCTTATCATCTCAATTAATTGCATCTTTTGCTTGTTTTACAAAATTCTATGGTTACTTTCCTGAAATTCAAGAGCAAAGCTTCTCCTCCCCCAAAGACACAATGTATACATATCCACTTCAAAAACATCTCTTCTGTTTTAAAACTCTTTGCCATGGTCTACAAAGCCCTTTTATAGTTGTCTAAATCTTCTCTTTCAGAACAGAGCTTCCACTTTCTTTTATTCTCTTGCGCTCAAGCCACGGTGGCTTTTTTTTCTGTTCTTTAAACATGCCCAAATTTTCTTTCCTGAAGACTGGGATGGGAGTAAAAGACAGAGAACTGTACTTGAACAACAAGTAAAATAAAATGTTTAAAAAAGACAGTTTGTCTTACACTTCAGTTTGCCTGCCATACTGCCCCCACCTACCCACTCTCCCTCCTGCTCTGGGCAATCCAGCACCTGTTCGTTGCTCAGCACAAGGCTCAGAGAAGCACCGTGACCACCTTATCCAAATCGTGCTCCATCGCTGCTGGATTCTGCTACCTTCTCTCTTTATTTTCATTGCACTTAAAATGTGAAACGTATACTAATTTTTGCGTCCTTTTATTATTTGTCTTTTTCTACTGGAAGGAGTCTAAGCTAAGTGGGCAGACAAGCTTTGGATACTTTAGTTATTTTGAAATAGTTTGAGGAGGGGAAGTGTTAGTTCTTCCCAGAATGTGTCCTAAAATTCACCATTGAAGCCACCCAGTCCAGGGCTTTTGTTTTGGGGGAGTTTTTTTTAAATCGCTGCTTCAGTATCACTAGGTGTAATCTGTCTATTCAGATTCTCTGATTCTTCCTGATTTAGTTATGGAAGATTGTATGTTTCTAGGAATTTATCCATTTCATCCAGATTGTCTAATTTGTTGGCATATCATTGTTCATATTTTCTTATAATCCTTTGTAGTTCTTTGGTGTCAGTTACTATTTCTCTTCTTTCATTTCTGATTTTATTTATTTGGTCCTCTTACTTTTTTTCTTGAGTCTGGTTAAAGGTTGATCAATCTTGTTTATCCTTTCAAAGAACCAGCTCTTAGATTCATTGATCTTTTTTTCTCTCTCTCTTTTTTTTATAGACTCTTTCATTTTTTGTCCTGCTCTGATCTTTTTACTTCCTTCCTCCTACTCACTTTGGGCTTTGTTTGTTGTACTTTTTGAAGTCCCTTTAAGGGGAAAGTTAGATTGCTTATTTGAGCTTTTTCTTGATTCTTGAGATAGGCCTATAATGCTATGAATTTCCATTTTAGGACTGTGTCCCATAGGTTTTGGATTGTGGTGTTCTCATTTTCATTTGTTTGAAGTATCTTTTGATTTCTTCTTTGATCTCATTGTTGACCCATTTGTTGTTTAATAACATGTTATTTAGCTTCCATATCTTTGTGTATTTTTCAATGTTCTCATGATTGATTTCTAGTTTCATGGCATTTTGGTCAGAGAAAATGCTATGATTTCAATCTTTTTAAATGTATTGATACTTGTTTTGTGTCCTAGCATGTGGTCTATCCTAGAAAATATTCCATGTGCATTTGAAAAGTATGTATATTCTGCTGTTTGGGGTGAAATGCTCTGAAGATATCAATGAAGTCCATTTGATCTAGTGTGTCATTTAAGGCCGCTGCCTTCTTGTTAATTTTCTGTCTGGAAGATCTATCCATTGCAATCAATGAGGTATTAAAATCCCTTACTATGACTGTATTTGTGTTGATCTCTCTATTTATGTCCATCAAGATTTGCTTTACATATATAGGTGCTCCTGTGTTGGGTACATAAATATTTACTAGGGTTATATCCTCTTGTTGAATTGTTCCTTTTATCATTATGTAGTGCCCTTCTTTGTCTCTTACTATAGCTTTGGTTTTAATGTCTATTTTGTCATATATAAGTATTGCTACACCAGCTTTTTTTCCTTTCTATTTGCATAAAATATCTTTTTCCATCCCAAATGGAACAGAGTAGAGAACTCAGAGTGAAACCCACAGCTTTATAGTGAATTAATATTCAACAGAGGAAGCAAGCACATACAATGAGCTAAAGATAGTTTATTCAATAAATGGTATTAGGAAAATTGGACTGATAATTATAGAAAAGTGAAACTAGACTACCTTCTTATATCACACACAAGAATAAATTCTAAATTTATTTTAGAATAAAATAAGACTTAAGGTTTAAAGACTTAAATATTAGACCCAAAACCATAAAAATCCTAAAAGAAATCATAGGCATAAGCAATAAAATCTCAGACATTGTTTGTAGCAACATTTTATTGGATATATCCTCCCAGGCAAGGGAAATAAAAGAAAAAACAAACAAATTTGGTTATATAAAACTAAAAAGATTTTGCACAGCAAAGGAGACCATCTATAAAATAGAAAGACAACCCATGGAATGGGAAAACATATTCGGCAATACATCTACTAAGGGGTTAATATCCAAAATTTATAAAGAACTTACTAAACTCAATACCAAAAAAAAAAACAAAAAAAACAATCCAATTAAAAAGATGGGCCAACAACCTGAATAGACACTTCTCCAAAGAGAACATACAGATGGCCGATAGCCATGTGAAAAGATGCTCAATGGCACCAATCATCAGAGAAATGCAAATTAAAAACCACAAAGAGATAACATCTCACATCTGTCAGATTGGCTATCACCTATAAATCAACAAACAACAAGTGCTGGTGAGGATGCATAGAAAAGGAACCCTAGTGAATGGTTGGTAGGAATGTGGACTGGTGCAGCCACTGTGGAAAGCTGTATGGAGATACCTCAAAAAATTGAAAATGGATCTGCCTTTTGACCCAGTGATCCCACTTCTGGGAATATATCCAAAGAAACCCAAAGCACTGATTGGTAAGAACATAGCACCTTTATGTTCACTGCAGCATTATTTGCAGTCTCCAAGGTATGGCAGTAGCCCAAGTATCCATCAGTAGATGAGTGGATAAAGCAACTATGGGACATTTACACAATGGAATACTACTCAGCCATAAAAAAGAAGAAATTTTTACCCTTTGCGACAGAATGGATAGCTCTGGTTAACATTATGTTAAGTGAAATAAGCCATTCAGAGAAAGATAAATACCTTATGATTTCACTTATATATGGAATCTAATGAACAAACTGAATTAACAAGCAAAATAGAGACAGACTCATAGATGGAGAACAAGATGACCACTATGGGTGTGGGGAGGCTAGGGGTGGAGAGATCCAGTAAAAAGGAAAAATGACACATGGACATGGACAACAGCATGGTGATTGTGGGGGGGTGGAGCATTCTCAGGTAATGAAAAAATACAATAAAAACATTTTTTAAAACAGACTAGGGAGATATACCTCTGGATTGTTCCTCTTTGCAGAATTTCTCCCTGAGAATGAAGTCGTTGATAGAATTTCTGTGACCATTGAGATCAGGGAACTTCTAACTTTTATGGTAGCTTTCATTCAGCTCCCTAAGGAGTTTCTTTTCTTTTTAAATATATATATTTTTAAATAGTGTTTTCAATTACAGAGAAGAGTGTGTTGTACACTAAAAGCCATGGTGTTCTGGACAGCTAGCTCCTCTTAGCATCTGATAGTGATGTAAACAGCACAGAGTCCATCAGGTCAGAATCCAGTATCTGTCTTGGTTTTGCTTATTTTTGTGGTATGAGATAATATATGATTATTAATTTTGCACTTGATATTTATCTTTGAACCAATGTTTGAGTCAATTCATTTTAAAAGATTTTGTCTTCTTTATTCAAAAAAACTCTTCATTTTCTTAAAAGTTGAAATGTAGGCACCCTATCATCGATCACAAGTAAGATAATTCCTAGTATAGTTTCAGCACATTGTGGATAATCATTATATGATATATACACACACACGTACATACATACACACACATACACACATATACACATACATATATTTGGTAGATCCTTAACTATCAATATTAGCACCAGGAGCATGACAGCTAAATAAATATGCTCACTTAAAATTATATATGTGTGTGTGCTTGTGTGTGTGTGTGTGTGTGTGTATTGATATCTGGAAAAAGTCCAGCCATGTTAATATAATGAGAATGGCTAGTGCGACATCAATGTAACCTGTCAGCCAAGGAGGGTGGACTGGAATGCACATGCATGAACAATGACAATTTCACTGTACTAGTCAGTGGCAGTGGTAAGATGCTATTGAATGAGCATGTGTACTGTGTGGCCATGGCATTCAAAACGATTGATCCAGTTGATCAATAAATCTACATCAAATTTTGCATTAAGTTTGCACATTCCTCTGGAGGAAACTATTCAGATGAATCAGAAGGCTTTCAGGGATGATCTTTTGAGTGCAGCACAAATAAAAATGTGTCACAAATGTTTCAAAGATAGTTGAGAATCTGTTGAAAATGATCCATGTTCTGGAAGGCCTGCAAGAAGCAGAATAGATGGAAATGTTGGACGTGTGCAGGCTGCAATCATCAATGGTTGGCGACTGACAGTGCGAGAGCTAGAAGCTGATCTGGGATTCCAAAAACTACTGTGTCCAAGATTTTGACACAGGATCTTAGCATGCAACATGTCATGGCAAAAATTGACTTTGTGGCTTCTGCTACCAGAGCAGAAGGAACATTGTGCTGCAGTTGCTAATGACTTCATTCAAACTACTACCAATGAACCAGATTTCCTCAAGAAGGTCATAACTGGAGATGAACTATAGGTCTGCAGCTGTGATCTGGAAATGAAGGCCCAGTCGTCCCAGTCAAAGTCACCTGGTTCTCCATGCCAGAAGGCGGCGGCAAAGTTGCATCAAGATGATGACCATGTTAACTGTGTTTTTGATTGAGAAGGTGTTGCCATTATGAGTATGCCCCTCCAGGCCAAACAATTAATAAGGTGTACTACCTCAATATTTTTTGTCAGCTGAGAGGTATAATATGACCAAAATGGGTTTAGCTATGGACAACTTGTGATTGGCAGCTTCATCACAACAACATGCCCACTCATGCATCATAGTTGGTGCAGTTTTTTTGAGAAACATCAAATCACCCAGGTGACACAGCCCCCCTCCCCCTACTGGGGGAAATCCAAGCCCAGTATTGGTGCCCTTGGATTTCTCGCTTTTCCCAAAACTGAAATCACTTTCGAAAGGGAAGAGATTTCAGACTATCAGCGCAATTCAGGAAAATATGGCGGGGCATCTGATGGAGACTGGGAAAACTGTGTGAGGTCCTAAGGTGCCTACTTTGGAAGGGACTGAGGCATCATTGTCCTATGTTTCTTGTATCTTGTATCTTCAATAAGTGTCTCTATTTTTCATGTTACATGGCTGGATACTTTCTGAACAGACCATACACACATACATACATATATACATATGTACATATGTACACACACATGCTTTTGACCTGTGTTCTTTGGGTCTCTTCATTACTGCTGACTGCCACAACCATAGGCGTGCTTGCTGTTGGGCTAGGTGAGGAGGGGAAGGGGCTCTGCTTGGAAAAGATTGGATTAAAAGTTACAGACTGTATTACTAATTTTATATCCCTCTTCTATCAGTGCTATGGGATAAACACTAGTTGTTTATACTATTCTTATTCCACTTTTCCCTTCTGTTTATGCAACATCCAAAGATGTTTGTTGCCTTGAGGTAAAAGTGTCTAAACCCCATTTAAACATAGGTAGGCGGTGATGGAAGATTTTTGGATCCAGTGAAAATCACACTTGTCAGGATTAGTGAGGGTAAAGCTCCTCTCCTGGAAGAAGTGCGTTCTGGGTGATACGAGGCAAGGTGGGCATCAGCATGTAAAAGTGCCATGTGCGTGCGGCCCAAGCCCAGGATCTTAGCTGTTCCTTCCCTACTCTTCCTTCCACTTTCCTCAAAAAAATCAGTTTCACACATATTAAGAAGAAATTTGGAAAAAGGGTTTTTCACAGCCAAGATGAATCTTGTAGCTCTAGCATCATCTGCCCAAGCTCAGTTTCCCGGTCGACAACGGCAGGCGAATCAGTTAGGAACGGGCACAGGTGCCCCTTCCTCTGATGCGCTCTGAACCTTCCGTATCCAGCACCTCTGGTGCTGGTTTGCATGTCCTAGTCCTGACAGAATATTCAGTAAGTTTATAAAAACAAAGCAGAGATGAACAATTAGAAACAAATTGTTTATAAAATCGGCATTCCCTTTCTACAACTTGAGTCTTTCTGCTGTAGTTGATTTCTTTGGAATGCAAAAATAACCTTAATGCCCATCCTTTTGTTAAGTGTATAAGAGAAACTTTTTCCTTAGACATTGTCAATATAATTTTGCTAAAACAAAGTGAAAGACAGAGAGGGAAAACAGTCATGTGATAAGACATTACAATATCTAAAAGATCAAATGTCTGTGTCCTGCATTTCCCCTGGAAAGCGTTTATTATCCGAGTAACAGAAAACTGCTCATTTGATTAAAACAATCAATACCAGAAGTATATAGAGATTATGCATCTTATTAAAATTCAGATATGATCTAAGAAGCATCGCTAAGCATACTCTGCCCTAATCTGCCTCCCATCTCACACACATGCATGAGATGCCTTCAGACAAAACACGCTCCCTGCTTGATAGGATCCACGGAACCAAATATCCTGATGGATGATGCTATCAATATCAGTAATATAATATTGAATATTTATGATTTAATATCATTCAGAAGATGTTACACTTAAGATTCTGTGGAGCAGTCATTTTCACTGTGCAGTCTGGAGGGATATATTTGATCTGAATTTTGCAAGTACAACAAAGGTCCACAGGGGTTTGAAGGGGGATGATGATTTCAGAGAAAGGTGAGGATTTTCTCCTTTAGTGATTTGAGAATAGGGTCTGAGAAGGGGTGGCAAGCTAAGCCAGTGCCAAATTAAAAAGGTCTGCAGTGCCATGTGGAAATCGCTGAATTTTAGGTAAATAGGATACAGCACAGGCTTGTAAACAGGACCTAATATGATCTAAAAAACCTTTTTTCAGAAAGCTGAAAGTGGCAACAATATGTTCTACTGTTCATGGCATTTGTTGACCTTCAGTCTATGCTGTACATGTGGCTGTCCTTTCGCACTGATACCAGGTATATTCTAATCAGTCATTAGCCACGTTATATGTCCTAATGGTGTTTGCTTCTGGGTCTCGTTGCTCAGTGAACAGCATAATGCATTTGTTCAAAGAAGCCTTCCATGTCATATCTCCAAAGGCCAAGTTGATCTGTCTGCTGCCATCGTATTCCCAGTGCGCAGCATCTCTACAGTTGTGCAGCAAGTTCTTCACAGCTTGTGTGGCCGTTTTGTTGCTCTTTTCTCTCCTTCTGGCTGCAGTCACTTCACTTCAGTACTCCCAGTCAGAGCCTTTTGGGTTTGCTCTTCCTGTCTCCTCTACAAACACATCTGGTTGCACAAGGCATTCTCCTCACCAACTGCTGTTCTAACTTCAATTTTCTTTCAGACCAGCATTCAGCCTGTTGCTCTCTGCCAACTGGGATTCACTGGTATTTGCCTTTCCATTATTGGTTGGCAGTGACGACTTGCCCTTTCAGAATCGTGAGGCTTAGAAGCAATTCTGGCAACAACTTTCAGGTTAAAGATGACTTTACTGAGATCCTCTTAGCCAGCTCACTTGTCTTCACTTCTTAATTGGTTCATAGGTTTCTTTTCAGCACAACTTTTTCTAGGCCCTATTCCAGATTCAAAAGATGCTTGTCTCAGGTTTCACGAAGCCTTTTCATTTTTGAGGATGCCTCTTCTTGAAATGAAAAACAGGGTACAGGTATGCTGAGAACCAGCATACTAAGTAAAGTGATTCGTAAAATACTTTCCATCTTTACCCATGTTCTTGGGAAACACATTTTGCTTTGTTTGTTGCTTTAGTCGGCATATATTGAGAGCATTTTAAGTCCTCATAAATTCCAGACTACTGAGACTTCTTGGAAATAGACCTTGTCTTTTTGCATTAGTGAACATTTTTCAACAGACTGAATTCCAGGTAGTCTAAACACTGTATTTCTTGGAAGAGCATAATAATTGTCACAATTTGTAGTGGGATAGTTAAACTAATGAATTATCACCTTATTATTTCATCAGCATCCATGACCCTGGAAACCCTGCAGTCGTACAGTTCTCAGGGCTTGAGGAGGGTTATTGAATGCTGTGTATCATTTCTGGAATAGTAAATCTAATTATGCATACAAAGCACTCAGCAGAGGCTGGCAAGTAATACTGGCAAATATATATTAATTTCTAATTTCAAAATTTTGCCGATAAGACATCAACTGCCAATTATATATTTTTCTTTTTGTAGATCTAGTTCTCCATGCTTATCAGAGTTTTTTGTTGTATTTGCTTGCTTGCTTGTTCTCACTTTTCTTTAACTTCAAGGATTTTACTGAGATATACGCTAGTGTCAATCTTTTCTTCTTCAATTCAGAATGGAATTAGGTGAGCCTTATAATCCACAGACTACAGTTCTTTTCTATTTTTTGTTTATTTATTTTTCCTTATGTTCTATTTTCTTTCGTGGAACTTTTATTATTTACATATTAGTGTTCCCGAGTCTATCTTCCATATCTCTAATATATTCTTCATTATCATTATCTATCCAAGGACTTTTCTTTGCATTGTATCTTTCTGAAAAAAAAAAAAATCTGATTTCTATCATTCTCCCCATACTTGAATCTACTGAATTATTATTTTGGTTTGAATTCCTTTGGGAAAAGTCATGTGTCAGGGTTTAATTATATGAAGTTTATTTGGAAGGAGATCTCTAGTGAGGAAGTAAAATAAGAAAATGAAGGAAACCATATAATGTGTATTCCAAAACAAGTTAAACTGTGAGCAACTGAACCTTATTCCATTGGGGTACTTTGAGAAAGAAAAACATGCAAATTACTCCTTCCAAGGATTGAGGGAGCTGGGGTGTTTAGAAACCAGCTCTCCCCAGTCAGTAGTAGAGAACCACTCCTGGAGAGGGTTAATTCCCTGGCATTTCCTCCTCGCTATGTGCATAATGAGTAGGGCTACCATTCCTAGCCAGACCAGACCTCTGGCAAAAAGATAAATAAATGCTGGTTGAATTGAATAACAAAGCAAAGGGATATGGGCAGAGTATCAATAGCATCTGTTACTATTTGTTTCACTGGGAGTTGGAGACATATAATTAATAACAAAGCCATCTCCCAGCCAAGAAATTCTATCCACAAAGGTAAAAGACAAGGAAAGCACTTTTATTATCGAATAAGCATTTAACTAGAATGTGATGGGCATCACAGGCAATCCACTAAGATTCTAAAACCAGAAAGAAATTTTTCTCTTTTATGTAGAGAAGCAGATTCAACCTATTACATACCTGTCACGCAGAGTTCATCTTGACTTTGTTGGTTATTGAGGCTGACCATTTGTATTAGCTGATGGCTTCATCCAAAGGAAAACCCAATTTCTTGTACCTTAATGACAGGGGGTAGTTTTGCAACTTGAAGTAAGGCATACCAAAGTTAGGCTTGCACCCTCCCACAGAAACTGGGGGACAGGGGTGTTATCTGCCTTGATGCTTATATTTCAAAGACATGGCTTCCCTGTCATTGAGAAAGACATTTCTAGGTCATAAAGCTGTAAAAGGAGGAAAATATGAGAATATATTAAAAGAATATATATATATATTTAGTGATACCATTTATATGTATGTGTATATATGTATATATGTGTGCATGTATGTATGTATGTGTGTGTGTGTGTGTATATATGAATGAGAGAACTTAATCACAGATTTTCTAAAATAAAGACTCTGAAAAAAATTGAGAAATGGAGAGAAAGAAATCTCATGCCTTATTTTCAATGGGAAGAATTAAGCCTCTTATTTTTAATTTCTCTTTGTCCTTACCTTAGAAATCATCTTTTAAATTCATAATTTTTTTGTGCCTGCATTGTATTTCAATTGCTTCCTAAAATGTGTTTATGTAAGCGTTCATCTTTCACTTTCTGCAGCTCAATTGGCAGGGTTCAAAGGCACATGTTCAAATGTTCTGCCTGATCTTCCTGTTTATAGCTGCTAGTATCACATTCTATTTTTACTTGTCAGCTTAGGTAAGGTTTTTGAAATCAAGTAGTGAGTCCTCTAATTAGTGAGTGGGAGACAGAGAAATTCCCACCCCTGTTGGCTTGTGGTCTGTCCCTGGTTTTCCTGATTTCTCCCAGCCTCAAAGGTAAACCTACTTCTTGGTTTCTTCTCAGCTTTTGAGGTCAGAGAGAACCACACAGCCACATATCCTTTCCCACAAAGCCCACAGATTTCTAAGTGCAGGTTTTTCCCTGGATGTATTTCCCTCTTTCTGGATCCACTGGGCTTCAACACAGTTCAAGTGCTTTCATATCTTGTAACAGTCCCCTATACTGAACTTGAACAAAGCCCATTTATATTAGTTGCATTTGGAAAAAAAGGGACTAGAGAAACACGTTTAGATAATTTGTGTTCCCAGATAGTTTTATTTTCACCCGATAAATATTTGTGAGCATATTAATTATAGGCAAATGACTTTTAAATAAAATGTTAGGATATAGCCTTTTATATGTTAATGAAGGTGGATGACTTGTAAATTTTTCTATAGGCCATTTTCGGTCAAAATTGACCGTCTTCTTCTTGAATAGTGAAATAGCTCTTTTATTCAATTAAGACACTCTGCACTGTTTGTATAAAACACATTCATAGTTTGAGAAGTTAGAGTATCTTTGGTATACCTAGAGTATATGATTTAATTGTCCTGATTGAAGTTCCTACACTCTAATAAATCCTTAATTTACAGACTCAAGCAGAAGGACTCTTCTGTTGGGTGGTGTCTGCGTCTCTCCTTTTAAAGTCCTGACCTACTTTTAAAAATATCACCCTTAGTTTCATTGATGCTATTGGTACTTTACCCTCCATAAATCTAGATTGGCAATTTTTAACCAGTATGCCAGAAGAATTTTTAAAATATTCAATACCCGATATTTAGTCAGAAGCACTGACATCTTTTCTCTTAGATTATCAAATTAAAAAATGATAACAGCCAACAATAGAATAACAATCCAGTATGAATGAATCAAAATTATGCCTATCTTTTTGGTCAGCTTGGCAAAAATATAACATTTTTTGGTGTGCCGCAGAATTTTAGTAATCAGTTTATGTATGCTGTGAGATTAGAAAGCTTGAAAATGGCTGATCTAGATAGCGTTAGAATCAATGTACAGAGTGAAAAGATTTCCCTCCCATAATGGACCCTTTGGAGGATGGATGGCTATAATCCGCAAGGGGTATTCTCATCTTCAACTCAAGAGAGCAGGATTGGTCAGTGAAGCTACAAGAACCTTGAGGTGCTCTTTGGGATCAGGCTATTGCTTCTCTGGCTTTGTCCATTTGTCCGTTCCAAGGGGGTGAGGCAGGGATGGGTAGGGCAGAGGGCATGGTGGGATGAAAATGGAGACAACTATACTTGAACAACAATTTTTTTAAAAAAGAATAGTATAGGAAATAGAGAAGCCAAAGAACTTATATGTACAGCCCATGGACATAAACTAAGGGAGATGGGAATACTGGATCGGAGGTGGGGTGCAGGGCAGAGGGAAGTAAAGGGGAGAAAATATGGGCCAACTGTAATAGCATAATCAATAAAATATATTTTAAAAAGAAATAAATAATTAAAAGATAAAAGAATATACTCCCCTAGTTCATGGCAGCATTATCTACAGTAGCCAAAATTCAGAAGCAGGCCCAGTGCCCATCAGTATATGAGTGGATAAAAATGCTGTCACACACTTAAAAAAAAA